>JAOPTO010002194.1:42512-57381 GCA_033822845.1 Tetrapedia diversipes | reverse complement strand
TTTGGCGCGTTATGGCCTATCTGCTCGTTCGCAGCATACTTCGCACGACCGGATTAATTGGTAATAGAGAGTGCGACGGAGAGCATGCCTTGGCAAATATTGCGATTAATATTGATAGGGCCACTTTGCTGGTGCCATGACTGCGCGCAAACATCGCGCTGAACCGGGAGAGGTGAGACGGGGGGGGGGGGGATACGGTGTATTGAGTGATTCCAGGGTAGGAACTGGAATCGTAGGCAGGTGAGGTAATGGGGGAATTGCAGGCTCAGAGGCGGCGGACAGAGATGCATAACGCTTCCGAGAATTTACGACCTACTATTTTATTTATTTCGCTTCCCTTTCGCGTTTCGTTCGCGGTGCCGATCCTGTCAGATTGAACAGGAAATTGTTTTCATGCCGCTCCATTGAATCTTAAATGATAGCCCCGCCAATGTGTAACATTTTTCTTCCACTTAATATTTCACTCGAACGTGTAATCGAACGACGGTGAATTACAGAACGGATCAACTACGACAGAGCAACGTATTCGAGGAAAACGATCATTTTCCTCCTTGGTTTCCGATTCGTTTCTGTGATCCTTGGCGGGTGTGTTGTTTACACGCAAACTTTGAAATGAAATTTTTAGTACGAAGTATGACTGCGTGATATAGGTTCGAAGGGTATTACGATGAAATAATTGATGCACAGTAGCTAATAAAAGTTGAAGACCAAAGGGTCAAAGAAAATAAATAAATTAATTAATAAGAAATAACAGTATAAATGAAATTTGTATTCTATGGTAATCAATAAATAGTGTTTTACCATAATGACAATAAAAATGAATGGATAAATAATAATTGCGAACCATAAAATTATGTTTTACATTGTCCTGTCGTCTTAAACTTTTATTCATTACTGTACATTGATTCAAAAAATTAATTGAATACTTATCTCTGTTATGTTATTTATTTGACACTAGAATTACCAGAGCAGTCAAAATGACTAATTGGTGATTACTCATAGCAAGCTTATAAATTCACTGTGGTAAAGCTTACAAAATTCACTATGATTTGTTTTCTATGTATTCGATATTTTTTTCATTTAATTTTCAGTTCGATCTCTTTCATGCAAATAAGTACACTTTAATTGTCAATAGTTCTAATATTAATCGAGATACAGTTATTGATTATAAGTTACAATAATTAAGTGAAACATTCAGGAGGTATGGTAAAGAATATTTATCAGAAAGATAAGTAAATATTAAAGTTACAATTGCATTTGGTAAAATATACAGTTTAACTGTTCGATAAATTTCCTGTCACTGTATATGTTATTATACATTTTAAATAGATTTGTACAATTTTCCACGTCGTAATTTTACCTATGTTAGTAAACGCATAAAAATATGTATTTTCTGTAATAAAAACGATTTCACTTTAAACAAATTAACAGTATATCTTTATCAAAATAAATCGATCGTCACCTTGCGTTATTTTAACCCTTAGTAAACAAATGCCACCATATTCGTGAAATTATAAGTGCTTTAAAAGAAAACCTGGTATCCACATAGGGAACTATTTGGAGAAGTACCACACCCCCAAAAAAATATGAGTAATTGTGCATAAATACATTATAAATTTAATTTTTATAAATTTATAAATATATACAAATCTATACATAATATACATGCATCTATTCGTTTATTTCAACTCTCATTATTTTTCTGTAATTTTCACTTCAGTATCCTTTTGTATGGACATATCTGTTCATACAATTATTATTATTAAAAATTTCCATAAAATCCAATAAAACGATATTAATTATGCACTCTCTTTTTCTTTGGAAATAAAGCCTCGGAAATTAATTCCTTAAAAATCCGTCGATCTACGAAAATCCATCATTGTTCTAAAAAAATGGGCCCGTTCGTTAATGGTTAAATCTCGTCGAACAAGTTTCTCTACCGTTTCGGAATTCGTGTCTACGTTCAACTGCGAACGTGCAGCAATTTGCGATGATAGAAGCGCTATGCGTTTCCGCGGCAAATTGGCGCAAGTCACAGTTCACGAAAGATCGCCGCGAGCCTCCCTATTGAAATCACGATTTCCTGATGTCTCGCAGAACTAATTGTCGCAGAACGGTACATAATAATTCTCCCGTTGTTTGGCCGCGGAAGAATCAGCGTAACGAACGCGGCACGCGATTATCGTAAACTGACGGGAAAAAAATGAGGCAAAGAAGGAGAAGAAAAAAAAACAAGATGGAAGGACGACGACTCCTCTCATTAGGTTAATAAAAAAGATAACGAACGATTGTTAGCGTGCAATTGGGCAGCGGTGAACGCGAAAAGGAGGGGAAAAAAAAAGGAAAAAAGAGCAGCGCGCATAGTCGCGTAGCGGGTAAGTGCTGAAAAAGGCGAATCACAGTCGATGTCTCTCGTCGCGTTTATTGGGATTATAAAGCGTGCAGAGGAAGGAGGGCAGGAAGGAGAGATTTGTTTGAATTATTCAAATTAGATACGAAATTGAATGCGTGCTCTGCTCGTGTGCAGGTAATGACGGCACTTGCATATAAATGGTAATTATTGTCATTATTCTGCCCCGGTCGTTGTGTCCTCCTTCCCCTCCCCGTCCCTCCTCCCCCCTTCCAAGTTGGTCCTGCGCCATCTTTCTCCGTTGTTCCTCTCTCTTTCCGTTTCTGTGCCCGTGCCCGCCGTAATGTCGTGTGTTCCCATACACTAGTTGAGATAATTATCAAAATTGTTTTATTGTTGCTATAATTACGGGGAACATGCCATGTCCTCCCTGGCTTCGACCTCCCCTCTTCGCCCCTCCTCTTACTCCTCGTTCGTCGTCCTGGCCCTAGCGTCCCCGAAGCGACGAACTGCGCTCTGCTTGGCTCCTCTTCGAGTTTCTACACCTTCCGTTCGACTGCTTTTCGGCCCTACCACCGTTTACCCCGTACCCTTCTCTCTCGCGTAAATTACAATACGGTCAGCTGACGTTTCGCCTGCACGAATCGCTTCCGAGAAATTCGGTCGTCGCTCGCGCACCGTAATTACCGCGCTTCACAATGTTGCAATCACGCGATTACGCCGCTGCCGCGGCCAGGATTCGCGGGAATTCGTTTCTTTCGATGAATATCTAGGATATGTTTTACCACGAGGTGAAATGCCATTTTGAGGAGCAACATCAATGGTAATCGCAAACCTAATCTCTGTGTTATTTCGTTTGTTGGCCGAATGATTGTTGAATGAATCTGGGGAGGATATTCTATTAATGATTATAGGAAATTCTACTTTTATTATTATTACAGTGAGAAAGTTGGGTTCAGATGTACGTAAAACAAAGTGAAGTTCTTAGATAATACATGTTTTACCATGAAGTCAAATGCCATTTTGAGGAGCAACATCAATGGTAATCGCAAACCTAATCTCTGTGTTATTTCGTTTGTTGGCCGAATGATTGTTGAATGAATCTGGGGAAGATATTCTATTAATAATTATAGGAAATTCTATTATTATTATTATTACAGTGAGAAAGTTGGGTTCAGATGTACGTAAAACACGTCAAATGTCATTTTGAGGAACTATAGTAATCACAAACCTAATTTCTGTATTATTTTATTTGTTGGCTGAATATTTCTTGAATGAATTTGGGGAGGATATCCTATTAATGATTATAGGAAATTCTACTTTTATTATTATTAGAGTAAGAGAGCAGGGCTCAAGCGAAAAACAAAGTAAAGTTCTTAGATAATATATAACATGTTTTACCACAAGGTGAAATGCCATTTTGAGGAGCAACGGTAATCGCAAACCTAATCTCTGTGTTATTTCATTTGTTGGCCAAATGATTTTTAAACAAATCTGGAGAGGATATTCTATTAATGATTATAGGAAATTCTACTTTTATTATTATTAGAGTGAGAAAGTAGGGCTTAGGTATACGTAAAACAAAGTGAAGTTCTTAGATAATATATGTTTTGCCATGAGGTCAAATGCCATTTTGAGGAGCAATGGTAATCGCAAACCTAATATCTGTGTTATTTCGTTTGTTGGCCGAATAATTGTTGAATGAATCTGGGGAGGATATTCTATTAATGATTATAGGAAATTCTAGCTTTATTATTATTAGAGTGAGGAAGTAGGGTTCAGATATACGTAAAACACGTGAAATGTCATTTTGAGGAGCAACAGTAATCACAAACCTAATCTCTGTGTTATTTCGTTTGTTGGCCGAATGATTTTTGAACGAATCTGGAGAGGATATTCTATTAATGATTATAGGAAATTCTACCTTTATTATTATTAGAGTGGGAAAGTAGGGTTCAGATGTACGTAAAACACGTCAAATATCATTTTGAGGAGCAACAATAATCGCAAACCTAATCTCTGTGTTATTTCATTTGTTGGCCGAATAATTGTTGAATGAATCTGGGGAGGATATAATATTAATGATTATAGGAAATTCTACTTTTATTATTATTAGACTAAGAGATTAGGGCTCAGGTATGCGTAAAACAAAGTGAAGTTCTTAGATAATATATAATATATTTAAAATAGTTTAATAGTATAAACAACTTTGATGGTATATAAACGACTTTTCAACATAACCCTTTGCACTTGAAAGATGACTGTTAGTCGTCTAATGATACCAACTTCAAAAATTTTCAAATTCAAGGTATTTACAAAGATTTGGCTATAATAAATGTCATTTACTTTATTTCAGTAATATACTAAAATTTACATATGTGACTATTTAACCTCTGAGCATGATTAATAAACAAACTAACTAAAGTCTGAAAATTTGCGAAACTATCATTTGGTGACTAACAGTCACCTCTCGAGCGAAAAGGGTTAACATAACTTCAACGTTCCTGCTTCTTTCACAATCACACTGAATCTTGCAAAAACAGCTTTATCTTTTAAGATGAAAGTCATTCTATTTACAACTTGCTCTCCATGCTATCCGTTCAGTTACTTAAATCTGGAAGACAAGTTAAAAAATTACTCTTGGTTTAATCTTAAAACGCAATCATTTATAATCACTTATACTAAAAAATCCTTCTGATTACATTTTGAAATAAACACGTTTTGTCCTATCGGCGAAGCCAAAATTTACATTATTATTTTGTAAAAACAAACTTCCAAAGAGCTTCAAATTTTACGCGTATCCATCTTCCATCGTCACTCATTTGTCCCTAAAATTATGCCGATCCACATTTCCGCCAGTGCATCCCGTCCCACGCACGAGGAACGGCCGATTAGCTGAAAACAATCGGTGTTTACGTTCCTGACTTAACGAGCCAGTCACAATGGGAACAATAAGCGACAGGCCTCGATCGCTCGATGCCTGTGCAGCGACTTCGGTGCCCTTTTCATCCGCCACCCTCCGTGCGTTTTTAAAGTACTGGCAGGAGAGGGTTAATCGGCACGCGTGACCTTGGCGGAGCAAAGCCAGAGTGTCGATGGTCGTTGTCGAGCCCCTCGAAATTAATAATGAAGCTGCTTGCTCGCTCAAAGTCCTTTCTCATCTTCGTTCTAATAAGCACAAGAGGTAGAAGGGGTGGTGAGAGAGGGAGGGGTGGAGAAAAAGGAAGGAGGGAGAATGAACCGTATTGTCATCGAGACGCTGCACCTTTTTCCTCCTCGTATCTATTTCTTTGCTCTCTTTTTCCCTTTTGTTGTCCGTCATCCTCTCTCTCACTCTTACTCTCACTCACTCACTCATATTTTCTCTCACTCTCTCTCTCTTTCTCTATCTCTATTTCTCTCTCTCTCCCTCTCTCACCTGCTCTATCTCTATTTCTCTCTCTCTCTCCCTCTTTCTTCCTCTCTCACCTTCTCTATCTCTATTTCTCTCTCTCTCCCTCTTTCTTCCTCTCTCTCCTTCTCTATCTCTATTTTTCTCTCTCCCTCTCTCGCCTCCTCCTCTCACCCTCTCACTCCCTCTTTCTCCCTCCCTTCCTCTCTTTCTGTTTCTCTCTCTGTTATACACACGCTCTCTTTCTCTCTTCCTCACTCACTCAGTCTTTCTCTATCTCTCTTCCTCTCTATCTTTCTCTCACACCTCTCACTCTCTCTCACACTCTCTCTTTCACATGCTCTATCACTCTTTCTCTCTCACTCACTCTTTTTTTCTCTTCCTCCCTCCCTCTCTCACTCTCTCTCTCACTCTCTCTCTCTCTCTCTCTCTCTCTCTTTTCTCTCTCTCTCTCTTTCTGTCCTCTGGCCTCCCCTTCCTGTCCCCCGCAAGCGAGATGATGACCGCGAGAGCACAAGCGCTCGGTGAGAAGGACAAAATCATAATAAAGCCAATAATTAAGCTACAATATATATATACGGAGGAGAAAAAGGAAAAGAACTGGCTCTTCTTCTCATTGTTCGGCTCCGTTGAAAAGAACGATGAAAGCAGGATACGAGGAGAGTCCTCGGCACGAGTACGGTGCCCCGCAGGGAAACAATAACGTTGGCAAGGATCGTACAATACCGGAATTATTAGCTTTCCACCGAATTAAAACCGTCTATCCCGTTCCCGGATCTTTTCTCTTTTGGCCACGGGCCTCCCTCGGGCTGTTCCCGGTTTTTCTGCCGCTGCCTATTCTTCCGAGAACGCGTTCAAGCTGCGTTTGTCTGATTTCTCGTAAAAATCGTGAAATTGATTGCGTTTCCGAGCATAGTGTACTGGTTTATTCAAAGACGTCTTTTTCTCTTTGTGTTTATGAATGTGCATTGTAAATTGGGAAACGAAGCGAATGAATCGTTTTTTACTTGATATGCAGAAATCATTTTTATTTGAAAGCTTTCGTTTGTGACTGTTGGACGTCCAGTAATGCAAATTTAAATAATTTCCAAGTGCAAAACATTCACTAAAATTCGCTTATTTTAAGCTATGTTTGATTTAGTTAAGGAACGCACTAAAATTTATGTATACGATTATTTAAACTGTTTACGTCTGAAAATTCGCGAAACTACCATTCGATGACTGACAATCGCCTCTTAAATGCGAAGGATTAAGTTAGGGTACAAGTAATTTTAGTTATTATCCCGAAGACTTTAAAAACAAGTAAGATATATATGAAACTAGCAAGGTGGAGTAAGATGGACTCTAGTTGACTCTAGTGATTTTTAATTTCACATAAAAAGGTGGTGTAACTTATATGGATTTTTACATATATTAGTAAACGTAATTAAAAACACTATCTTCTACTGATTTCAATTTTTTAGGTATACTTGTAACATCAAAGCTAGTAAACAACGGTGAGAATTATTTCTATTTAAATGTTAATAACATTACATAATTAAACACATACTTGGGTATAAATTTATAAATAAATCATAATTTTTAAATTTAAATATATTAATAAACTTCAGTTTACTATAAGTTCTAACTTTCAAATTCATAGTAACATTATAAATTTTGAACGTTGGAATTTATATTGAATTAATAGTAGATATAAATTTATAGATAAATTATAATTTTGAAATTCAGCTTCTGTCGTCCCTTTTTAAGAAGAAATTGTACAGTAACGGAATTATGTAAAATAAGAAAATTGTGGTATCAAATTTTTCCAGCATTCAAGGTTGCACACTTTCGTTCCTTACACCATCAGCTGTGCGTGTCTCGAACGGTTGCTGCCTGAAAGCAATGTCTGATACCCAAGTTGGTATGCTAAACACGCAGCATAATATCGCGTTCCCTAATAACTGTTGCGTCACCATTATCTTGCCTCATCCTCGAGCGTTCATACCGATTTGTCGTTAATTTACTCGAAGCATCCGCGCAAAGACCAGGCCTCTTCTTTCTCCTGCACACCATAACCGTGATCGATCCTCTAATAGTCTCACGTTCGTTTATTTGCTCGCATAATCATTTCCATAATGATTTCCTCAGATAGATTCGTCTTAGTTGTGCAAGCGTCTAAGATAGCGGTGTCAAAGTCATTATGAACACGAGATACCAGATACAGTTTTAGAAAATCTGTGGATTTTAAATAAAAAAAGAGTACCCTTCAAAAAAAATGTTAGCGAGCAAGAAAAGAATTGTTTTGTACAGGTCAACATGAAATAGTATTATTTCTATAATTTGGAATATTTTATATTCTATTTTTGTTAACACGAAGACAATAGATTATCGAAAAAATTATTAACATGTTCGATAATTATCCACGTTTGTTTGACTAGAAATGTACACTGACGTAATAGTCACCGTTTTACAGATCCTATGGACCACATGCGATCCACGAGTCGCGTATTTAAAACCATTTTAAAACGTTAAGTGCCCACCTCGTTTTGGTTGCAATTCTATTCAGGGGCAGACTACACGAAGTGGTACAGAAAATGTTGTAACCTTTGTTTACCTTGTTTCAATAAATTACATTGACTATTTTATATTGCATTCTTTTTCTTAAAGCGTTGACTGAACAAAAATCGATGTCCCCTAAGCGAAATCTTTAGTTTCAGTATCAGTAACGTGAACCTAAAATCTGTGATTTTATTTTAAATAAAACACGGAATTTAGCAAAATCTAATAATATTAAGTTACAGATATAGTATTGAAATGGCATTTACTGTAATTTGAAAATGAGAAAAACACACTACGAAATATCTCGTAGCTGGCGTCGCTGAATAAAATTCCTGTGCTGAGTGCCATTTGTAATCAATCTAAATTGTAGCGTATACTACGAGACATCTCGTAGTCGGCAGTTTTGGTGCATACGCCTACTACGAAATATGTCGTAGTTGGTAGTGAATGGGTTAAGGTCTAACTCTAAGACAACAGGAATGTCGCACACGCGTGTTAGCGCAGAATCGTTCAAGGCATCTGTGAGGCGAGCCGATTCATAGAATGCCATGCATCAAGCATTTTCTAAACTGCTGTCAACGAAGGAAAATTCGAATAAACGCGGCAAAGTTTAGCCAGAGATGGTAACGAGGAAACGATGGATATTATAAAAAAAAGGAATCAGATGTGTTGTTTTACTCCTTGTGTTTTATCTTAATCCTTTCGCTTGCGTGGAACGGAGCGCCGTGCCGAAAGTGCGAACATTAAACGCACATAGTCTTCAGCATTCAAGACCCAAGACTTTTGTCTCAGAAACGACTTTTTAACTTTTATAAGCAAAACGATTCATGTTCATAATTTTTCCATGAACATATTTTTAATTCAATAACACAATCAATATTTTTATATTATACAACAAAATAGTAACTATAATAATAACATAATGTTGACCAATAACCTTTTGATAATCATATTTTGTATGAAACTCCTCAAAACTGATAGGGTGGCTATAGTCACCCGTCGTGTATAGGTTGCATCTTGTGACCGGTGACTATAGTCACCCGTGGTGTATAGGTGGAATCTTGTGGTCGGTGACTATAGTCAGTCGTGGTGTATAGGTGGCATCTTGTGGCTTGTAACTATATTCTCCCGTCGTGTATAGGTGGCATCTTGTGGCCGGTGACTATAGTCGCCCGTCGTGTATAGGTGGCATCTTGTGGCCGGTGACTATAGTCACCCGTGGTGTATAGGTGGCATCTTGTGGCCGGTGACTGTAGTCGCCCGTCGTGTATGGGTGGCATCCTGTGGCTTGTGACTATAGTCACTCGTGGTGTATAGGTGGCATCTTGTGGCCGATGACTATAGTTGCCCGTCGTGTATAGGTGGAATCCTGTGGCCTGTGACTATATTCACCCGTGGTGTATAGGTGGAATCTTGTGGCCGGTGACTATATTCACCCGTGGTGTATAGGTGGTATCTTGTGGCCGGTGACTATAGTCACCCGTAGTAGCGAAAGGGTTAATTTTAATACGCGTGACGGTGAAACCCAGAAAAGCGTCGCGAAAACCATCGCCAAGAGTCTCCATCGAGGCGTTGACGCGTTAAACCGCGTGTCCACTTTCTTCCCCTCATACGTCCCCCGATTCCACGTAGAAAAGAAAGAAAGCTCGCGGCGGAAGCGAAAGACAAAATCCGCGTCGAGTCGAAAAGCGAGCGTGAAACGCTGTCGCGGAGCCAGCGGTAAAGATCGAGAGGGGATGATAAAAACCGATCGTTTCCCGTTTCAGCGAAAAAGAAGGAACGACAAGTTCCCGACAGCGTTCTGCGGGACACAGGCAGAAGGGTGGACAGGGGTTGGCGGTGTATGAGTCAGCCCTTGGGCTCGTGTGGCCGCAAAGGCGAGGACACAAAGTGGACACACAGTCGAGCCGCGACGCGAGGGGGCAAGAGAGGAGGGAAGCCGTGGATAAGAGGGGTCAGGGAGAAAAGGTGGCAAAAGGAGGAAACAAAAGGCGATCGCGTATGAGCGGCAATTAGCCCCTCTAATGGCGCGCGAAACAAAACAAAAGAGTGGAGCGTCGAGCTCAAACACAATAAAGCCACGGTACGCGAGGACAGAAGAAAAAGAGGGAGGAGGTGGAGGAAGAAATAAAGAACCGAGGGAACAATGGCTCGCGAGCCACCACACCGTGTGCTGTGTTGCTGTTGCTGTTTCCCTTTCTTTCTCTCTTTCTTTCTTGCTTTCCTTCCTTCCTTCCTTACTCCCTCTCTTTCTTACCTTCCTCGTGTCACCCTCTCTCTATCGTTCCCTGGCTCTTTTTATTCCTCGGCGACAACGCCTAGCGGTGGTCGTTTCCGAGTACTCGAAGGAGACTCGCTTTGGAAAATTAAAAGTCACTAATGAGGCACGGGGATGCTCGTTCTGGCGGTTCGTTGCCGCTCGTTAGGTCCTTTCGACGCTTCCCCACAACTTTGAGTAACTTTGTTCCGCGGCGAGGAGGACGCGCGTATTCGTCCCTTCTAATCCTGTCCTTCGCTACCCCTGCGCCCCCCCTTGGATATCCTATTCGACGTCTTCGCCGCGAACCGTTTAACCTATTCACTGTCAAACGAATTTAGAGTGTCTTGCCCTGGGTGCCAAGATTTTATTTTAACACTATTCCTATCGACACTTCACGTATACTTATTTTTATCGCGACATTCCCACGTTAGACAGACTACAAATTTTTCTCAGGAAGTAAACAATGAAAAAAGAAATGAATATTGAAAAATGTATTATAGGTTTATTTGAGGAAAAGTATAAAATTTAAAGGCGGTTCGATTACGTTGTATATGTGGAATTGTAATCGAAATTTTAAAAACGGTCATTTGACCAGTCGTGGTAGGAATAGTGTTAACCGGTGAGCTGTGTTTGACGTCTATATTCGTCATGCAGAATGGTAGCATTCTTGCGTCGTCATGACGACTATAAAATTGTAATTTTAGCAAGAACTAAAATATATTCGTAAATTTCAATTTGTTTAGAACTTTTAGAGGTAAATCTTAACCAAGATCTAATATTTTGCACTTCAGCGGGAAACATTTCCCGGATTATATACCGCTGAATTCTATAACACTAAAAATCAAGAAAGTGTTCACTTTGCTATAAAAAAAATTCAGGAAGAAATCACGGTATCGGTATGCGACGTGCAAAGTGCCATTGTGTGTCGTTCCTTGATACCATTCGAGAAAGGCAGTCTGAATTTTTAACTTTTATAAACATTTGTTTTGTTCTGAGTTTCCTCTTCATTACGTATATAGTATATGTTTATATTAAGTAAATGAATAAATATGAGTAAGAAGATTGTCCGTTTTATAAAATAACGCCGATATTTTAGATTCATTAGTTTAACAGTGAGACTTACTCTGTGTTTGACGACTATACCCGTTATCGCTTGATTTTCGTGACACACGTACACTGACTTCAAAAAGTATTCATACACTATGTCACAAATAAATTCGTTCAACCCTGAAATTTTGAGTCTGATAAAAGTATTTGATAAAGCTTTGTGGGTATGTAGATCGTAATCGTATACGTATGAATTAATCTCTTCTTGTCATCTAAGTGCCATTTTAAAGGGGTGAAACCAGCGTTGAAGTTTCTGAGTTTTCTCTCATTTTTTACAGATAACTTTGTAATGGTACTTGCTGATGTAAAACCTTTCAAATAGAAAATGTTTAATTTTTAATACCCTATCGTCCTGCTATAAAAAAAGAACACAGAAAAGCTTGTATTCAAAGCGTGAAAAATTACTGAAACTTTGAGATTCGTTATCAACTCCCTTAAAAGACATTTTGCCGCCAAAAAACATTGCTCCATGCAGGACACACCATGCTCTGTACACGCATAGAGTTTCATTGAAATCAGAATTTCAGAAGTAGATGAATTTCCTTATAATACAGTGTACGAATACTTTTTGGAGCCACTGTAGGTGCCAAAAGAGCGCGTCACAGCTGACTGGTTAAAGAAAGCATGGAACTTAACAAAATCTAACAATATTAAGTTACAGATACAGTATTGAAATGGCATTTACTGTAATTTGAAAATGAAAAGAAAAACACTACGAGATATGTTGTAGCTGGGCGTCGCTGAATAAAATTCTTGTGCTGAATGCCATTTGTAATCAATCTAAATTGTAGCGCACATTACGAGATATCTCATAGCTAGCAGGGAATGGGTTAACCCTTTCGCTCCGAAAGGCCGAATTTTTTCTATACTGTTAGACGGATTTTTTATAAAATATACATAATAAGAAACACATAAAACATAATAAAAAAAATATTTAACCAAATGAAACTGCAAATCATTCGCTTTTATATTTGTTTTCAAATGGGAAGATTGGGATCTACATAATTGAGTCATGATATTCGGTAAAACAAATGGGAACATTGGTATTTAATGGGTTAACTTAAACTTTTGGCAAATTAGATTAAACTCTGAGCAAATAAATTTAAACTTAGGTCAAATAAAGTTAATCTTTAAGCAAATTAAATTAAACTCTCAGGTAACACTAAATTTTATTTATATAAATATCGCATTTTTACATAAACAAACATATATTCTGGATAAAGTATAGTATGAACAAACTCATTTCAATGTGGCATTAATTTCGAAGCGTATCATTAACTTTTATCCGAAGGAATAAATAATACATTTCGTCGATGAATGCTTAACGACGAAAAAGATAAACAGTTGTCGAAACAGTTGTGAGTTATCTATCATCCAATACTGCTTTTTATAGGATTACAACACAACTTTCCTGATTAGATAATAGTTTTACGAACCCTTTCCCATTTCGCTCATTCGTTTCACAACTATTCAATTACCCAAAACTTGTAACAAGAAATAAAATTTTATATATATTATTTATGACTTCCACGCAAAGTCCAATTCCGTTTACCGCGCTGACATTTGCCTGGCCACGTGCGAAATGCGAAAGCAATTATTTTTGCAGGTAATTGCACGCCGTGTGTATCCATCATACTCAGCACGTACGTATATGTACAGTCGGTCCCAAAAGTATCAGATCATCTTACGTGTCAAGCAAATTTATGCGTTCAAAAAATACTATTTAATTTGGTGCAAGCTTAGAAACAGAACATTTCATTTTGAAATTTGCATTGATATAAAACACTTAATCAGGTTGAAATTAAATATTAATGGACAATAATTAAGTAACATTATAAAATAATAAATTAATAGTTCTGTAAAATATAAAACATTTCAAAACATTTTGATGTCTCTCAGACGTCATTGTATGTCAAAGGGTTAACTAATATTAAATATTAGCTAATTAATTAATTAATTAATATTCTTTTCTTCGTTCAATCTCTATTTAACATTTAAAATCTAAATTTTGGCAGATATTAGTAGGTTATACAATAAAATCTCGCTTATCCGACCTCCTATTATCTGATCATCGCACCCAGTTATTCTATTATCCGAACAGTGTCATTCAAGTTCCCTGCGAAGCTACTTTTTACAAAATATCATTCTGTCTGTTTGCGAACAGAGAAACTACTTTTTAGTAACAGTAACTATTAAAATAACACAGAATATTACTAAACACCATTAACCCTTTGAGTGCTATGGGCGAATATATGCGTCTGACAGAAGTTGTTCGTAGGGACCATGGACGCATATATGCGCTTGCCAATTTTCGTTTTCTTCACTTTATGACCTTTTCCGTGGCCACACATTTCAGCGTTAACCTTTTAGTGTTGACGAAAATTACTCGTAGGGGCCATGGACGAAAATATGCGTTTGTCAATCTTTTCAATCTTTCTCTCATAATCGATTGATTGTCAATAATACTCCGTCTCCAGCGATAGCGCGCCGTCCCTTCGAAGCGCTTATGCCAAGAGTATTCAGCACTCAAAGGGTTAAACAGCACCTAATAACAGTACCAGTTCTTATCCCTTTATTTCTTAATGAGAAAATTTCATTTGACGTAGGAATGAGTTTTCAGAAACGGTACACGTGGCCAGGGAACGTGTTAACCCTGTATGGGCCGAATTTTTGTAATAAATATAGAAAAATTTATGGAATGAAAAATCAACAATTATAATCCTATACATATATGCAGATGAAAAAAAATTTTTAGTTTAAATAATTTTACATTATAGAACATTATATAATTAGTATTTATACGCCATCTCATGAAAAAAGAGCAAATTATTTGTTAAAATGTCAGTAAATTAGCATGTGACCTGAAAGTTACACGGGCTCATAGAGGGTTAACCCTTTGCACTCGAGGGGTGACCGTTAGTCGTTTAATGATACTAACTTAAAAAATTTTCAAATTCCAAACATTTACTATGATTCACATATATTTAACTTCATTTAGTTTAGTTAAGTCGTGTATTAAAATTTACATATATGACTATTTGAGTATAATTAATAAACAAACTAAGTAGAGTCTGAAAATTTGCGAAACTATCATTTGGTGATTCTTAGTTGTCTAATGATACTAACTTCAAAAATTTTCAAATTCGAAATATTCACTATGATTCACATATATTAAACTTCATTTAGTTTAGTTAAGTGATATACTAAAATTTACATATAT
>JAOPTO010002194.1:0-42492 GCA_033822845.1 Tetrapedia diversipes | reverse complement strand
ATACTTTATTATATAGCACGAGGAAGATGTAACTGTGATCAAACTTTGCGAATTTTGTCATGAGACTAGCAAAACGCAGTGGTTAAAATTCCTACAACCCCCTCCGAGTCCTTCAGCCCCTTTATTCCGTTTCTAAACGTTTTCAAACTGTCTAAAATGCCAGATGTGACTCGAATTCCTAGAAGAAGCCCTTGAGAAAATTCGTTAAGAAAAAACTGGCTGCGGTTAATTTTTGAGAAATTACGTTAAGAGAAAGCTGGTTTTCGGTTAATTTTTGAGAAATTACGTTAAGAGAAAGCTGGTTTATGGTTAATTTTTGCTTCGTAACATTTCTGTATTCAATTTCTAACAGTGCGAAAATTTAAGGAGCACCTGTGTATCACATCCACATCGTCACTCGGCCATAAGCACTAGCACTCATGCTTCTAACCCGAATAAACGTTCCAAAACTTTTGACCCAGCCTGTACGTCAAGTAGTTACGACACCTCCGCGATCGGAGATTCGCCTCGCTTTTGTAAAAGCACCACCGCAGACGCCAGTGGGTCAGAAACGTCGTCCCCGCGGTCGATGGTGCTCGCGTACACTTTCTTCGCCACTCTTACTTTTACCCGATCGAGAGGACAGCTCCGTGGATCAACGACACCGTGTGGCCGATCCAGGAAGATGAGACGTCCACCGTCGGTTGACTTTCTCCGCTCGAACGGGTCTTGTAAACGCGCGCTCCGCTTTACGCTTGTAACGAGCCACCTTTGTTCAGCCGGGGTGAAATCAAACGATTGTTTATGGGCCGCTGTCCAGCTTCAGATAATAGATACGATTTGTATCCGTGACTCGAGGAGAGAGCAGTCGCGCTAGTTCAATCCCTCGATGTTTCCGCCAACGATAGCAAGTTCTCTTTTCATCGGATTTATTGGCGACACGAACAGAACTATTAACCCTTTGCACTCCAAAATTGCAATCCTTTTTTAAATAAATCGAAAATGTACGTGCAATATTATTGTATAAAATTCTACCTGCAATATTGTTCTAATTTAACTGATTACTGAGAAACTATCATTTGGTGATTGTTAGTTGTCTAATGATACTAACTTCAAACATTTTCAAATTCGAAATATTTATTATGATTCGTCTATATTAAACGTCATTTAGCTTAGTTAAGTGATATACTAAAATTTACATATATGACTATTTCAGTATAATTAATAAACAAACTAACAAGAGTGAAAATTTGCGAATCTATCATTTGGTGACTGTTAGTTGTCTAATGACACTAACTACAAAAATTTTCAAATTCGAAATATTTACTATGATTCACGTATATTAAACTTCATTTAGTTTAGTTAAGTGATATACTAAAATTTACATATATGACTATTTGAGTATAATTAATAAACAAACTAACTAGAGTCTGAAAATTTGCGAAACTATCATTTGGTGACTGTTAGTTGTCTAATGATACTAACTTCAAAAATGTTCAAATTCGAAATATTTACTATGATTCACGTATATTAAACTTCATTTAGTTTAGTTAAGTGATATACTAAAATTTACATATATGACTATTTGAGTATAATTAATAAACAAACTAAGTAGAGTCTGAAAATTTGCGAAACTATCATTTGGTGATTGTTAGTTGTCTAATGACACTAACTACAAAAATTTTCAAGTTCGAAATATTTACTATGATTCACATATATTAAACTTCATTTAGTTTAGTTAAGTGATATACTAAAATTTACATATATGACTATTTGAGTATAATTAATAAACAAACTAACTAGAGTCTGAAAATTTGCGAAACTGTCATTTGGTGACTGTTAGTCGTTTAATGATATTAACTTCAAAAATTTTCAAATTCGAAATATTTACTATGATTCACGTATATTAAACTTCACTTAGTTTGGTTAAGTCGTATATTAAAATTTACATATATGATTATTTAACGTCCGGGTCTGAACTAACGTCTGAAAATTTGCGAAACTATCATATGCTAGGATTACGATGTCCCATGAGAGGGGACAGCCGAGTGCAAGGGGTTAATATGCAAGCCGGCCGGATACTTTTGGTACCAACTGTACGTCCGTAGCCAAAGCGTTTGATAGAACTGTCTATTTACTTCGTGATTACCTGCTCAATTATGCCCACTTTCCATGCCACTGTAGTCCGGCATTATTTCGTCAAGTACGGCTGTTTTATTGGATCCCATGATGTTTGGTTACTTGGTTGCTCGGTGGCTCGGCGTTATAGCGGATTATATTATCTCTGCAGGAGCCTTCAAGAATTTACCGTGGCTGCCTCATAAGGTCACCGGTACGACCCATAAAATGTTACGTCTATGATGTAGTACACGCTTTCATGGAGCACATTCGCTGAAATAATAAAAGCGTCATCTTGGATGTACTCCCGATCGCGGACATGTGTACCGTTGTAAATATTTTTCGCATTAACTAGAACGCGACGTTTCTACCACCCCCTCACAGTGGAATCGCAATTTCTTCGATCGCTCGTGGTATTCTCGAGCACTTTTGCCTATTGGCTAAGTACTTCTATGCGACAGCCGTTGCTCCTCGGTTTTACGAGCTGCACGACGCGACGAGACATCGGGGGTTGGAAGCACGACTGGTTTCGCGGTGCACGGACTATCCGGTCGATGCGTACGAATGAACGATGACAGTTTTTTTTTTTTCGTTTAACATTAGGTTTACGGGACGGTTTTGGGCTAAACGAGCAAAACTTACGAAAATAATTACTGTTATTCCTAACAATTTTTGTTGACTTTTATTTATGGAGCGATACGAATAGAACCTAGGCTACTTTTTTCTCAGTTCTGTGATTTCAAATTTTATACTATATATACCTATTTGTTAGTATATGCATATTAGAAATAGATATATGAGAAATGTCCGTAAATCTAGTGTTGATTGGCGCCTTAACATTTCATCGACAACGAGGTCATTAGTGGCATAAATCATTAGGAGGTGGTTTTTTAACACTAGGTTTACGGGACTCGTGAATTTGACGGGTTCTGGGCTTCGCGAGCAAAACTTACGAAAATAATTACTGTTATTCCTAACAATTTTTTTTTTTACTTTTATTTATCATACGAATATAACCTAGTATATTTTCTTTTCAGTTCTGTAATTTTAAATTCTATATGATATATACCTATTTGTTAATATATGAATATTAGAAATAGATACACGAGAAATATCCGTAAATCTAGTGTTAATTTGGGGCTCAACGAGGTCATTAGCGACATAAACCGTTAGGTGTTGGTGCTAGATGTATTTCTACAGTTGTTTGTTGCTTTGAATAAATGAATTTTTGGCGTTTTCGATGTTGCTGAGGATTTCTTTTAATGAATCAGGAACCTTTGCCTGGGTTCGTAAGGCAACACGATAACAAAATTTTCGAATAACAGAGCAATCACATTTTCTTATGATAGAAAAACACACAGGATGCGAGAAAGGCTGAAAAACTATTCTTTTGTGCTAAAGTATAGCCGACATATATTCTTTTTTATTATGAATATAACACTAATTTATGATACGGTACATTAATTGCACGCTTGTATTCATCTGTGTAACAGTAACTGAAATTGATTTGCATAATACTATTAATCATGTTACGGACGAATGAAAAAGATCTACTTGCTTTACAAAGATCGAGATTATTAATGAACTCGATCGCACGTACAGTCAATCGCAAAAGTCTGTACATACTCGCTAGATTTCTCAAATAAAAACCAATATAACAAGAATTTTAAATATGTTATGAGTTAAAATTGATTCATTTATGAGTTAAAATTATACCCATTAAATTACGCAAACAGAAACACATTTATTGTTTTTTAAAAATATCTTAGCAATATAAACTGTATCATTTCTATCACTATCTCATTCTTCTCGCAGTAATAGAATTTTCGTTCGCATTAAACGCAACCTAGTGCCATTTTCCAATTTGCATTCAATCGAGTATCGTATTACTAGAATTCGCATTAATTGAGACCTACAGTAACGGATAAAAGTTCAAGACGAGAGAACAATGTAGAACATAATTTTATGGTCTGCAAATATTATCTCTACATTCATTTTTATTCTTATTATGGTAGAACACTATTTATTGATTAGCACAGGATGCAAATTTTGTTTATCAGACAATTTTGTTTTCCTTATAAATTATTTAGTTTAATTTCGTTCATTTTTTGTCCGCTACTGCATCTGTTATGAATTTCGTAGCTTTGTGATTCCGTTTTATCTTTTCCCAGTAAACAAGTACAGGTACCAAACACGATAGTATAGGAATGGATGTGATGCGATCGAGTGGATGCGAATTTAGGAAAATGTGAAGAATACTTGAGTTTAGCGATAGCTGTGTGAACGTAGTATGTTTGGACTAGAGTATTTTTAAGGCTCTAAGATGAGCACTTGAGAAAACTAAGCAACTGAGGAATCTTGGGTGAACGTAACCGAATGCATCAAATGAGAAAGGTTGACAATTAGAAAGAAAAGAAATCAGTGTTTGGAAGAATATATGATGAGGAAAATGCGAGCACGGGGTAGAAAGTTTGATTGTGAAGGCAGAAAAAGTTTGACTGTGAAGGTAGAAAGAGTGTGATTCTGAACGTAGAATGTTTGGACTAGAGTATTTCTAAAGATCTAAGATGAGTACTTGAGAAAACTAAGCAACTGAGGGATTCTGAGTGAACGTAACCGAATACATTGAGTGAGAAAGGTTGACAATTAATTAATTAAAGAAAGGAAATGAGTGTTTGCAAGAATATATGACGGAGAAAATGCGAGCACGTGACAGAAAGAGTTTGACTGTGAAGGTAGAAAGAGTGTGATTCTGAACGTAGAATGTTTGGACTCGAGTGTTTCTAAAGATCTAAGATGAGTACTTGAGAAAACTAAGCAACTGAGGAATTTTTGGTGAACGTAATCGAATGCATCGAATGAGAAAGGTTGACAATTAGAAAGAAAAGAAATGAGTGTTTGGAAGAATATATGACGAGGAAAATGCGAGCACAGGGTAGAAAGTTTGATTGTGAAGGCAGAAAAAGTTTGACTGTGAAGGTAGAAAGAGTGTGATTCTGAACGTAGAATGTTTGAGCATTTGAGCGAACGTTTTTTCGAAATTTTGGGTGAACGTGACCGAATGCATCGAGTGAGAAAGGTTGACAGTTAGAAAGAAAGGAAATGAGTGTTTGGAAGAATATATGACGGAGAAAATGCGAACACGTGGCAGAAAGTGTTTGACTGTGAAGGCAGAAAAAGTTTAACTCTGAAGGTAGAAAGTGTTTAACTGTGAAGACAGAAAGAGTGTGATTCTGAAGGAAGTAAGAACGTCGTAGTTGTTAAGTTGAAAAGTCGTTTAAGTTATTACTATTAAACTATATTAAACATATATTATTAATATTCTAATCACTTCACTTTATTTTATTCACACCTGAGCTCTGTCATCTCACTCTTAAATAAAATAAAAGTAGAATTTCCTACAGTAGTTTTTCCAAAATTTACCCAATCATAATCGATCGATAATTTAACAGCCATGAGGCAATATCGAGACTCAGGTTCGCCTTTTTAGGATTTCATATTTAATCGATCGACTTTTGAGATCGAGTGTACGTCGTTTCACGGATGCGCGCTATCGGGGAACCGTCGTTTCCTCTTGGTGACCATTTTTTCCCCATCGGAACCGTGGGTTTTACGGCACATACGTAGGCGATATCGGTCGCAATGCGCGAACACGGCGGAAGAAGAGAAGAAGAAGAAGAAAAAAAAAAGGGGAAAGAAGGGAAACCAGCGAGCCGTTGGCAAGGAGCAGCTGACGCCTCGAGTTCTTTAATTAAAACTGACCGCCCCGCTTTTCTTCCTCGACCAGGCAATAACGAGATTTATTTCATAATACCTCCGAACTCGTTCACCGCGTGGACGAACGTCTGCAATTTCTCAGAAGATAGTTCCTGCTCTCTTTTCCGAAAATCCTGTCCGCGACAGTGCTCGCGTTACCGAATCGTGCACGCGAAGCATGAGAGAAGTATGCGATATCTGTATCGACATTGGGTTTGACTGCTATTAAAGGTAATTGAAGCAATTGAAACGAGCAACGAGAGAGAAAGAGAGAGAGAGAGAGAAAGAGATGGCAAGTTTTTATTTGTACGCACGACTTATGCTTAATAGAGTTAATGGGGCATCTTTTAAATTTTCTATAAAAAGGAGATACCGTTTTAGGGTAAAATTTAGAGAATTTGAAAATTAACCCCTTAACCTACCATTTAGACTCGAAAATTTCGGGCCGAAATCGTATACAAGATTGTGCAGCCTTCGGCACATTCGCACGACTTGTGTAATACGCTGACCGAGCCAATCGTAAACTGCGCCTACCACAATTATTGAATCAGGCTGTAATTACATATCAAATATTCCACAAATATTTCACGTAATATTTACTTTTGGCCCGATCATCGTATTACGGGCTATGCCTGTCATTGTAGGTTAAGGGGTTAAGCTTGTCCGCGTCATAAAATAATTAGGTTCTTAGAAATTATCGTGTCATCTGAATTCTAGTTACATTTATGTTATAAGAAAAAGATAAGATTAGATTCCAAGAATGAATTAAACATTATTTTGTACTCAAGATCGTTAGAAATATATACTTTTCGTTTACGAAAAGTATCAATAGTTACGATAATTGAAGTAATGTAAGCTAGTTTTTGTTTCTGAATCACCTATTGCTAAATGGTTGCTTCACTGTTCTTCAATTTTTCATCTGTCCGAGTTTGTCATTTCACAGATTTCTTTAATTAACCCAGGATTCATAAATATGCATGGGAGATAGACTATTCATAAACATTCGTCTCTCAGACAAACTTATTATATTGATGTATTTTGTTTCATAGAACACAAGGAGCAATAAAACACACTTTAAAGCTAAAAGATTGTTTATTAATCATTAATTTCCTGAAATGAAAATGAATACAATAGTTATTCTGAGCAATCGAAGTTCATCTTTCTATCTCTTTCACTTTAAAAGTTACAAGTGTTTACGTATTTTTCGCTATCTGTGATTTATGAACCTAGGGTTAATGTTTGGAAAAGTTATAGTAAAGCAGTATAAAACATAATTAGTAAGATAAACAGAATAATTGCAGAAACACGTAAGCCGTTTCTAAAACGATTTCTTTAGTCTCCCACTTTGAATTAAGGGCCGTAATTCAAACACGTACGAATAACGTACACGTGCTTGATAAATGTTTACAAAAAAAAAAAAAAAAGTAGTTCATTTGACGCGACGTGGCGAGATTGTAGTCCTCCGTTGTAACAAGCCCCGTAATCTAAATAGACCACGACGCGTTCGCGACGCAGCTGTCAAAAAATGGCACAAATAATGGCCCGGAAATGGCACCGATGAAAAATGCAACGAATAACCGCGATGGCTCGCTTGATCAACAACAAGCTTTTTTGCAAACATTCCGCCTGCGGCTGGTTCTCGCTCAACGAAACAGGGTTGACGACAGTTGAAAGGTTCTTTTTTTCTTTATTTTTTTCTTTGAAAAAACAAGAGCACCACGCGCATCCTCCAGATCCAATCGAGATACGCGTTCCGAGCAAACAATCATAAAAACGCTGTATATAGCATGGCGGTGTCGAGTGGTGTGGCTCGTGCAGCCGGCCAATTAGGGAAAACTCCTGAGATATGTAGAAAATATTGATTTGTATAGTCGCGCGTGCTCGTGGCCGGCACCGCGTTACAACGTCGGGTCCGTCGCGAGCGTCGCGACGCGGAAATCAGCGGCACTATTCCCGCTACGTTTCCTTTCTGCGTGATGGCACAACAAGAAATTCGTTGCAGTCGAATTAACCCCTTGGCATGCAAATGAAACGAAATTTGATGAGCTCGAAAAGTACCATTTATTTTGGTTCTGAACAATGATGCGCAAGATTAATAACAGAATATTTTATTTTGAAATTTGCATTGCTGTATAATATTTAACTAGGTTGATATATTAAGTAATATTATAAAATAACCCCTTGGCATGCAAATGAAACGAAATTTGATGAGCTCGAAAAGTACCATTTATTTTGGTTCTGAACAATGATGCGCAAGATTAATAACAGAATATTTTATTTTGAAATTTGCATTGCTGTATAATATTTAACTAGGTTGATATATTAAGTAATATTATAAAATAACCCCTTGGCATGCAAATGAAACGAAATTTGATGAGCTCGAAAAGTACCATTTATTTTGGTTCTGAACAATGATGTGCAAGCTTAAAAACAGAATATTTTATTTTGAAATTTGCATTGCTGTATAATATTTAACTAGGTTGATATATTAAGTAATATTATAAAATAACCCCTTGGCATGCAAATGAAACGAAATTTGATGAGCTCGAAAAGTACCATTTATTTTGGTTCTGAACAATGATGTGCAAGCTTAAAAACAGAATATTTTATTTTGAAATTTGCATTGCTGTATAATATTTAACTAGGTTGATATATTAAGTAATATTATAAAATAACCCCTTGGCATGCAAATGAAACGAAATTTGATGAGCTCGAAAAGTACCATTTATTTTGGTTCTGAACAATGATGTGCAAGCTTAAAAACAAAATATTTTATTTTGAAATTTGCATTGCTGTATAATATTTAATCTGGTTGATATATTAAGTAACATTATAAAATAATAAATTGATAGTTCTATAAAGTATGAAACGTTTCGAAACACTTTGGGATATGTAGACATTTCTTGACGTCTCGGGGACGTCGAAGTCTACAATGGCACATAAAATGGATAACGTCTCTCAGACGTCATTGTATGTCAAGGGGTTAAATACAGTCGACGCATATTTTCGTTTCTGTGTTCCATTATTAGTTGGCCATTTTTTCTTTTTTACGAGGATGTGAACGTTTGTTGGTAATCTTGATGGAAAATTTGAATAATCTTAGAAATTGATATGTCGGAAAATATTTTTATATAAAAGTAGGGTATAATGTATTTGTCATGGTGTTTTTCCATTTACATAGATTTGAGAAGCTTGGAAGGGAAAATACGTTTACTATTTCATGTTAGTCGAGCCCTTTCAAAATATTTATGGTTCACAGATACTTGAATTTCTTGCAAGAGAAATGATCAAGTTAAGTCAGACATGTTATTTTCTCATTTTCTGATAGCCTTCTTATAATAGTTTGGAAATTTCCATATATGTATCTACTGCTGTTCGTGGAAACTAGCTTTTAATCCCTTCTTCTTCTTTACCCTTTTCAGAATCGAATTTCGTCATACATTTCATGGATAAAAAATATATATACGTATTTTTTAATGGTGATACTCTCTTCACTAATTATTAAAGTGATTATTTGTAAATTCAAAATGGCGTACTTAAGATCAGCCATACATATATGTTTCTATACCACTAAAAGACTTGAAAAGCGAATAAGACGACGTCCATTATTCAAACAAGCGATATTATAATGATAATATAATAAAGAAAGCACAGTTCTATTAATACATAATGTCCACAGATACATTCTGCAGCAGTGCATTAATTTTTAAAACCATAGACACGTATGCTGTACGCACCGAATGACAATTATGCAAATTTTCAAATGCAAAGGGTTCAATAATCGTACGTGTAAATTTTAATACATTATTTATTTAAACCGAATAAAATTTCACATAAACGAATCATGGTAAATATTTTAGTCTCAAAGATCGTTAAAGTTGTTGTTAAACTTGGATATGCAAATGCAAAGATTTATAAATGCGATAAAAAAGAAATGTCCCAGATCAGGATGTTACATATCTGGAGGCTCTAGCAAAGATGATTCAATTCCTTGTTTATTGTGAAAGCTATATCAGGAGTACAAGCTGTTCGCTTTAAAAATGAATTAGAAAGGAACATTACCATTAAACTTAGATATGTAAATGCAAAAATTTATAAATGCGATAATGAAAAATGTCCCAGATCAGGATGTTACATATCTGGAGGCTCTAGAAAAGACGATTCATTTCCTTGTTTATTATAAAAGCCATATCAGGAGTACAACCTGTTCGCTTTAAAAATGAATTAGAAAGGAATATTACAATTAAGCTTGTATATGCAAATGCAAAAATTTATAAATGCGATAATGAAAAATGTCCCAGATCAGGATGTTACATATCCGAAAGCCCTAGCAAAGATGATTCATTTCTTTGTTTACTGTAAAAGCTTTATCAGGAGTACAAACTGTTCGCTTTAAGAATGAATTAGAACGGAATATTACAATTAAGCTTGTATATGCAAATGCAAAAATTTATAAATGCGATAATGAAAAATGTCCCAGACCAGGATGTTACATATCTGGATGCTCTAGAAAAGACGATTCATTTCCTTGTTTCTTGTAAAAGCCATATCAGGAGTACAAACTGTTTGCTCTAAAAATGAATTAGAAAGGAACATTACCATTAAACTTGTATATGCAAATGCAAAAATTTATAAATGCGATAATGAAAAATGTCCCAGATCAGAATGTTACATATCTGGAGGCCCTAGCAAATATGATTTATTTCCTTGTTTCTTATAAAAGCTATATCAGAAGTACAAACTGTTCGCTTTAAGAATGAATTAGAACGGAACATTACCATTAAACTCAAATATGCAAATGCAATAATGAGAAATGTCGTTAAAGTTTATTTTTTTAACGGTGGACAAGTAATGGTCATTTCTCGAACCGCAAAGGGTTAAACTTTCTAGACACGCCTGGCTCCCCCAGCGATTAGATCGCGCGGGGGAAGAAGAGGTGATTCGCGAAATAACTACGACTTCCAGCGATCGCGAGCGACGCCAGAACAGTTTTCCTCGATTCGTTTACCATCCGGAACAGCTGGAAAATCTGTTTACCGGTTCCGGTTCATTCGCGAGGAGAGACGCGCGGCTTCCGAGCCTGTTTCGCGGCGTGGCCGATGGAACCGATGAAGGGGGCGGGGGAAGGGGCTCAGGGAAGTACAATAAAATTTATTACACTTAAATCGTATCTCGTAAAATAATGATAGCGCGCTACAGAGGAAGATAGAGAGGGGGGGGGGAGAGGAATGAGAGAGAACTGCGTTCACGTTCACGCGAATGTGCCATTTATCGGCACTTGCACCCGAGATTATCTCGACACTGTGGTGTACAAGGGTGATGGCGTTGGTCAATTATCGTGGTGGCCCAGCAAATTTAATTGATCGTGATAAACGATCAAATTGCCGGGGAGGTGGTGCCTGTCGGCCCCGCTATATTTTTTTTTTCCTTCCCTTTCTCTCGTTGCGATGCTATGAAATTAATCCGAGGCACACAGCACTTAGGGTATTAGCGCCGATGAAACTATCAGGTTCTACGGTGGGCACGATAAAAAAAAGTGGGGGAAGTGTACCTCACCTGTGCTGAACGGGATGGATGAATGAACGTAGTTATATGGTGTGTAGAAACATAATTGACGATCGAATGGTTAATAGTTTGTTTCCTACATAATCTATACGGAATCCTTAAAATGCATGGAGTGTCTGGTATAAAAGAAGTTCAGTTGGATATTTATTGTATAGGATATGTAAAATTATAGTTTTCTATTATATTTAAAGGGTGAAACAAATTTCTATTTCTGAAGATATAATAAATATGCATAAATATTCATAACGTAATGATTATTAACTGTACAAAGCAAACGTAGTGCTTTTGAAATAGGTTTAGGGTTGATTACAAAAGTTTCAGCAATGAAATGATTTTATTTGCTATTTCAATTTCGTAATTGCATAATCAATCATTTTTTTTTGGAGAGTCGGATATATTGTGAGGAGAAAAAGGGTAAAAATGGTCAAAATGGCCACCTTCAGAAATTTAGTACTAAGATATTTAATAGACAAATAGAAAATCAAAATAATACTCCTATCCAAGTATTTCTAGAATTAACTATATCTATTCCAAATACCTATTTGTAATACAAATCAAACATAATTTAAACAGCGTCAAAGGATGTACAGTAGCGTACAAAAGTTTAAGACGACAGGACAATGCAAAACATAGTTTTATGGTATGCAAATATTGTTCATATACTTACTTTTATTTTTATTATGGTAGAGCACTATTTATTGATTAACATAGAATACGAATATTTATTTATCGTGCTATTTCTTATTAATTGTTTAATTTCTTTTCTTCGATCCTTTGGTCTTAGACTTTTGTCCGCTACTGTAAACACTATAAGGAACGTTCCGTTTCATAAAATTCATTTTTTCCAAGCTTTTCACCCGATTTACACGTGCTGGCGGTAAATTATGAGAGCAAAAATCGAAACGCCTTTTATTTCCACGTTGGACGCCGCTGGCTCGTCGTTCCGGCGGAAGTTCCTCGATAAAAGAACCCGCGGTACCGTTAGCGTAATCAACTTTTCTTACCCACGCAAAGCAATTACGATATTTTTTCCCCGTGCACGCGGCTAGAAAAAGGTCGACGGGACGACGGGGAGGAAAGAAAGCGGCGACGTGATCTATCGAGGCTAATTAATTCTACAAATCGTACGATCCCGACATAACGAGCGTGCCTGTACGATCGATGTAAGCGCTGCCCCCGCTTCCGCCCCGTTCCCCGCGGCCATTCTACACGAAAATCGTCACCGAGAGCCGTTACATCGGCAATGAGACTCAGAATCGAGTTGTTGTCCGCTTCTGTTCCGCCCTCTTCACTTGCAATGTCACTTATCTGGAATTTTTCGAGAAAGCTCAATGTCTGAGAAAGCTGTAGCTCAATTGCTTTGAATTAGTAACATCATTTGGAAAGTAGTTAGGAGAAATAAATTATACTGCTTCTAAGTTTCCGAAAAGCGTTTACGATTTTGTAACTGTGTTTAAGGAATAAAATTACTGTGGAATTTTAAATGTTTCAATATATTTTGGAAAATGAGAAAAAAAATTGCAAATAGGACATTTTAGCCTTCTTCATTTCCAATGTCTCCTATCTGACACTTTTCGAAGTGTTTGAGAAAGCTGAGGCTTAATTGCTTTGAATTAGTAACATCACGTGGAAAGTAGTTAAGAAAAATGAATTATACTGTTTGTATGTCTCTGGAAAAGGTTTAGGATTTTGTAACTGTGTTTAATAAAGAATAAAAGTGTTGTGGAATTTTAAATGTTTCAATATATTTTGGAAAATGAGAAAAAAAATTGCATATAGAACATTTTAGCCTTCTTCATTTCCAATGTCTCCTATCTGACATCTTTCGAAGTGTTTGAGAAAGCTGAAGCTTAATTGTTTTAAATTAGTAACATCACGTGGAATGTAGTTGAGAGAAATGAATTATACCGTTTGTATGTCTCTGGAAGGGGTTTACGATTTTCTAACTTTGTTTAAAAAAGAATAAAAGTACTGTGGAATTTCAATCGTTTCGATACATTTTGGAAAATGAAAAAATTGCAGATTGGATCTATTATAGGAGGATAGTATTACATTGAGTAATAAATAAATCAATTTTATTACTGCTCACTATTATATTACAATAGAATTATATTATTGTAATAAAATAATTTAATTTAAAATGCATATATGTACTGTTTGTTGTTATTAGATACAACTGTTTCCCATTTACAGTGACTCGTGAAGTCAATCAAACGATTAAGTGACGTTATTTTAATCTGTTGTTTAAATCTACCTGCAAATTCATTATTTAACAATTTTCGAAGCAAATGTACTTTCTGAGATCTAAACCCTCTAACTGATCATTGAGATCTAGAATTTGTGGTTATGCTTCGGTTAAATGAAAAACACGTTGTAGAAAAGTATTTCATTAATCTTGTGAACCATTCTACGTAACAAGTTAACAATTTCCAACGCAGAAACTCAACTCTTTCAACAGAAAATATGATTTTCGATATAATTGTTAATGTTTGAAAAATAAAACAGATCTTTATTTAAGTTCCATAACCCAATCGTACTTATAGAAATATGAACTTAGAATATGAAAGTTTCTATTTCACTTGTTACTGAATTCAATAATACAACAACTTGATCGAAAAATCCCTTGCTCTTCGTCCTGTACAGAGTACACACGTATTCAAATTTTCTGTACAAGTACAGACGAATAAGTAATCGCGTTCAAATACCGTTGTCCTCTTCAATGTCGACCGAAGCAGTTCTATTAAAAATGTCACGAAGCTGTGCACTTTTTCCTAGATCCTTAAGATCCTAGGACGTTCCAGGAATCTACTGCGACAAATGAGTTCATCCTCGGTTTCGTTTCTGGCACGACGATCGTTATCAGCAGAGTATCGCCGTCGACGGTGCCAAACTTCGATCCACTCAGATCTAATTAAACATGGCAAGAAATCGGTGCGCTGGTTGCCGCATTAATTTAAATCCTGGATCCGCGATTGTCCGGATTTCCTGGTCCATGCAGCAACTCCGTTTTTAACCCTTTGTGTGCTCTAGACCTTTGTTCTATAGTATAGCAAAATTAATAAACCTAATGTTACATACTAGCCAACGTCAAATGTATATATATGCAAATATAATATAAATGTAAAAGAGTGCAAAGGGTTAATCCTTTTCACTCGAGATGCGACTGTAAGTCACTAAATAATAGTTTTGCAAATTTTCCGGCCTTAGTTAGTATGTTTATTAGTCAGACTCAGAAGTTAAATAGTCATATATGTAAATTTTAGTATATCCTTTAACTAAACTAAATGATGTTTAATATAGGCGAATCTTAGTAAATGTTTCAAATTTGACAATTTTTGTAGTATCATTAGACGACTAACAGTCACCCCTCGAGTACAAAGGGTTAATCGTCACAGTACTTAACCCTTTGCGTTCGAGAGGCAATTGTTAGTCATCAAATGATAGTTTCACAAATTTTCAAATCCAAAGGGTTAAATGGTGACATAAGTAAATTTTAGTATATTGTTTAACTAAACAAAATTAAGTTCAGTATAAGTGATTCTTAATAAATAATTTGGTATCTGAGAATCTTTGAAGTTAGTATTATTGGACGTCTATGAATTGCCTCCTGATTGCAAAGGGTTAATCCTTTTCGCTTGAGGTGTAACTGTAAGTCACTAAATAATAGTTTCGCAAATTTTAAGACTTTAGTTAGTATGTTTATTAGTCAGACTTAGAAGTTAAATAGTCATATATGTAAATTTTAGTATATCACTTAACTAAACTAAATAACATTTAATATAGGTAAATCTCAATAAATATTTCGAATTTGACAATTTTTGAAATTAGTATCATTAGACGACTAACAGTCACCTCTCGAGTATTAGCAGCAAAATAATAGTTTCGCAAATTTTCAGACTTTATTTAGTATGTTTATTTGTCAGACTCAGAAGTTAAATAGTCATATATGTAAATTTTAGTATATTACTTAACTAAATTAAATGACGTTTAATATAGGCGAATCTTAGTAAATGTTTTGAATTCGACAATTTTTGAAGTTAGTATCATTAGACGACTACGAGTCACCTCTCGAGTGTTAGCAGACAAATAATAGTTTTGCAAATTTTCCGGCCTTATTTAGTATGTTTATTAGTCAGGCTTAGAAGTTAAATAGTCATATATGTAAATTTTAGTATATCATTTAACTAAACTAAATGACGTTTAATATAGGGGAATCTTAGTAAATGTTTTGAATTCGACAATTTTTGAAGTTAGTATCATTAGACGACTACGAGTCACCTCTTGAGTGTTAGCCGCCAAATAATAGTTTCTCAAATTTTCAGACTTTATTTAGTTTGTTTATTAGTCAGATTCAGAGGTTAAATAGTCACATATGTAAATTTTAGTATATCACTTAACTAAACTAAATGACGTTTAATATAGGCGAATCTTAGTAAATGTTTTGAATTTGACAATTTTTGAAGTTGGTATCATTAGACGACTACGAGTCACCCCTCGAGTGCAAAGGGTTAATAGCGCGTCGTCCACGTAGAGCACTTCGACCAATATCGTTCAGTGCTCAAAGGGTTAACGACAGAGTTCGGATAGCTCGCGGGTAACGCGACAGGACGAAGTTACGAGGCGAAGTCGCAAGTCTGCGATCACGGTATTGTCATACCGGGTAAAAGAATGAGCGGCAACTTTCTAAGCCGGCGCGGCGCGGCGTCGGACAATCAAACTTTCTCCGGAGGTTCGACTTCGAGAAAATGCATCGACCGTGAGCAAAAGTGGGATTCCTTATATCCGGTTCCGTGGCTCGTGACACTCGGACGAGCGCTTCTGTTGAACGGGGGAGATAGAGCGAGGGGAAACAATTACGTTTCCACGAGAAGCGTACTAATGCTCTGGCATTTGTTACTGGACTGCGGATTTTTATGCATTTATAGGAAATTCAAGTATGCAACGAAGTGGAGGAGATGCATGTAATATGCAAAAGCTTATAAAACGCGGTACACTAGTTTAACCCTTTGTGATCGATGTGCCCGTGGCTGAGAAATTCGCAAATCGTTGTAAAGGTTGATGTCCCAGTAGTGGGGACATTCGCAAGTTTTTCAAAACATCATAATTCAGAAAATTACAGAAATTAAAAATGTTGTATTTTTGCGTATTATAAGCAATATTAAAAAATTTGTGTTCTTACATATTATAAGCAGTATTAAAAAAAAAAATTTGTATTCTTACATGTTATAAGCAGTATTAAAAAAAAAAAATTTGTATTCTTACATGTTATAAGCAGTATTAAACACAACAAATCAGTTTCAACAAATTTTGTGTGTTTTAATATGCATATATTAATTTTAAATCCTGTATGGAAAAGTACCTGTGAAACGCTAAATTTGCTCCGACCTGCTGATACCTTCAAGAGCGAAATCTGCTGACCGTAAAGGGTTAAAGAATGAGGTAGATTTCTGTTCAAATTTGATTTGTTCAGCAGTGCTTATAGAAATTCAAATTTGCATAAAAATTTTCAATCTGATTATGATAGTATATTTACGTTTTTCTCGAAATGTTTATTATTCTTGTTTAAAATCCCCTCTTTATAAATGTGATTAAAGAAATGGAACCTAGATGGATATTTATTTCACTTTTTGGATACGATGTCTACTATGGTTATTTTGTATATTTTTACATACTTAAATTTCTAATAAATGTATATACACTCGATGTTTGTTTATTGACATGATTGGAACTTTTTAGGTTCCAATCTTATAACTTGTTCATTGAAAGTAGTGAAACAGATGGTTGCTTGGTAATGTAGGGTGCACGATCTATTGGTGGCTTAATTTCATGTTTATATTCCTTACTTTGAAAAATTCACACGTATGTTTAATTCATCTTATCGTTAGAAAATTTGAAAGCATTTATGATAAGGTATCCAACTGAATCATCTCTTAAGATCAGTTATATTAAATCTATCATTAGTTATATCAATAACAGTTTACTATATTTTTATACATCTTTGATTCAAGAAATTTCTAAGATTAAATTGTTTTACAAATCTCTTCTAATATAATACGTGATAATTTTGTACATTTTTACGATGAATTTTCTTCAACTTCATATCGAGTTTCTTTATATGAGAATTATTTGACAATCCAATCCGATGACTTAACCCTTCCAATCATGCATTCAAATTAACGCAATCTTTTACATTTTAAGCTTTACTACGATCAGACTCGTTAACTCGTCTACTTCTACTTACACATTATGTGGGTACCTTGAAATACCAGAACCAACAATACATCAAATTTGCTCAAACGACATACAATCATGATCCTCGCACAATAAGCAACTACTTTATCAACCCAACAAGAGGGTTAACACTATTCCTACCACAACCGGTCAAATGACCGTTTTTAAAATTTCGATTAGAATTTCATAGATACAACATAACTGAATCGCCTTTAAACTTTAGACTTTTCCTCAAATACACGTACAATACATTTTTCAATATTCACTTTTTTTATTCATTGTTCATTTTCTGAGAAAAATTTGTAGCCTGTCCTACCTGGGAATGTCGCGGTAGGAATAGGTATACGTGAAACGTTGGTAGGAATAGTGTTAATTAGGCCAGATTGAATAAACAAAGTTTTATAACTCGTGGGTTAAAAGAATGTGATGAGTCTAATAGATCTACACGAGGCATAAATATTCACCATTGATAGTAGCTTATGGCTATGTAACATTGTGACCGTTTTTAGAGAATTTAGTGTTGTGTATATTTTTGTTAAGTGTCGGTAGGAATAGTGTTAAGTCTCATTCCCTCCTAGCGATCGCCCCTAGCCTTCCAACCGATCGAATCGATCCCGCAAGGATCAACGCCGCGCGAGGCTGAGAAACGAGCTTCGAATCGGTCGAATGAAGATCGAGAAGCGCGAGAACCGAAGTTGGCGAAAAGCAGAAAAGCGCGTCCGTTTCCTCGCTCAGCTGTTCTGCGCGTAGACACGTGCGCGCGTGGTTGGCGGGGGCGAACTTGCTCCGTGTATGCGTGCGTGCGTGCATACATCTACGCGTGTGTGTGCGAGCACGCGTGTAAACCGTTCGCGTTCTATATATACAACATATACGTGCACCGTCTTCAGCAATCGTGCCTCCGTGTAGTACATGCGCGTGTGCCGCCCCGACGCCGGGCGTACGTGTGCATGTGCACACACGCGTGGCCGCGCCGCCCGCGTCTGTCTGTGTGGAGACCCAAACGAAGGGAGGCAAGCCAGTAAGCTCGGGCGCGCCGGAGCGGCAAGAGCAGCCATTTTACTCGAATCCGGGTGGAAAACGTCGACGCGACCCAGTGTGTAACGCGCCTCGACGCTGCTCTTACCGTCGCGGTGGTCCGCGGTCGCGGACGCCTCCGCCACGCTTCCAAAAGGATATACATATACATATACCTGTATATATACAAGCGCGAGGATCGTCGCCGCGAGTGCCGCGTACGCCAGGACAACGCATATACACAAAACACAGAGACACACCACGGTCCTCACGAGGACGCGTCCGGGAGTTCTGCTGACAGGAGGACCGTAGTTCCGCTGCCGTGCACGTGTGCCACGAGGAGACAAGTGAGAGAGAGAGAGAGAGAGAGAGAGTGAGAACCTGGTGAGGAAACGTGAGAGGGAGCCAGAGAGCGGTCACTCTCTCTGTCTTTGTCCGCGCTTCTCCCTGGGTCCGTGTCGCTTTTTCTCTTCACCTTCTTCTTCATCTTCTTCGTCTTCGTCTTCCTCGCCCCTCGCTGTCGATTTTTCGGTGTCTGTCGCCCCTCGCTTCCCTTGGCTCCCTTTCGCCCCGACGATTTTCTACCTGTGTGCGCGGCGGGTGCTGGAGGAATCGCGGATCCAGAGGGACGCGCAGGGAGTGCGAGCGAGCACGAGGTCGGGAGAGGAAAAGAGAGAGGGTGAGAGAAAGAGAGAGGGAGCGTAGCACGAGGTGAGGCCATTCGTTCTGCGCAGGACCGTTTAAATTCGCCGCCTGCTTTGCATACCGCGTTTTCGCCGGCCCTACTCTCTGCCACAATCGCCCTCCCTCCCCCTGCCGCCCCATCCGCACGAGTATACCGCCCAACCCCCTTTCGCCTCCTGCTTCCCGCCGACGCCTGTGCGCTCCTCTCGCGACCCGCCCTTCGCGATTTTCCGCGGCCAACCCCTTTCGGCCGTTCCTCGAATTTACTTGTTTCACAGTTTTCCTCGTTCCCTCGCTTTTCCGCTCTCGATTGTTCTCTTCCTTGGCGCCCGCGACGAAAACCGCCCTTTGTGCTCGACACTGGATCTCGCCGCGTTCGGATCCAGGTTCAAGTGGTTGTTTTGGAGGCCCACGCGTTAGACTGGACGCGGGGATGAGCGACTTTTTGACGCACGATCGTAAAAGTCTTTCCTTGTTTCCTCGATTTCAACCTCTTAAGTGGCTTATTTTGTCTGACGAAACACGCGATACCCACGTTTAACCCTTTTGAGAGTTTTGGGACAAATTTAACCGTAGATGCTAGCTATCAATCTAATTACGTTCCTTAAAATTTGGTACCACAATCTCTTGCTGTCTAAAAGTCCTATTTTTATATTTCTCTTTTTTGCTGTTACATGTAATACACTACATGTGCATCAAATCAGAATAAATTTTGTCATAATCTTTATAAGTCTAATGGGACATACGGGTATATGTCCAAGCCTGTAAATTTGCACTGATGGAAGAAAGATCCTTCTTTCTTTTACCCTATTATTTGAAGTCGGCTCTTTCCTCGACCAATCGGTTGCATAGGTTTATCACAACGTTTTCCGAATTTCAACGCAGTGCAAGGGGTTAATCGGAACGTTCGAGGGTAGCAAACTGGTCTGTTGATCGTTCTAATCGATACCGGAAGCCTCGATCTCGAAATCTTGTGTACTTCATCGGAACGCGATAGCAGCGAATAGAAAGACAGTAATCGGTAAAATGTGGCACAAAGGACGGGGTTCGATCTATGATTGTTGCCAGGTCTACCACTGAGATTGGAATCTATGCTACTTTAACCTTTTCACTGCGAATGGTGTACAAGGGGTGCGGAGAAAGTTCTGCCCCTTTAAGAGGAACGCTATTTTTCTCTGCAAACGTTCGGTATACAAATCAGTTATGTTTGTGGAATTCTTTATTCTGTTTTTTTTTTTACATTTGTTAGTACCATTTATGCAGTAATGCTATAAAATGAGTAGAATATTGTCATTAGCTATTTTCAATGCAGTTTAACACTAGAAGTATGTTTAAGGTTCTACCATAATTACAATAAAAATGAATGGATAAACAATATTTGCGAACCATAAAATTATGTTTTACATTGTCCTGTGGTCTTTTGTTCGCTACTATACATTGACTCAAAAAATTAATTTAATACTTACTTCTATTATATTCTTTATTTAACACTAGAACTAACAGAGCAGTCAAAATGATGGACTGATGATTATTCATAGAAGCTTTATAAATTTACTATGATAAAGCTTCCAAAATTTACTATGTAAGGAAAATAACGTGACCAATACAGACGACCTCTTAACTTTCTCATATTTTACCTTCGTACACTTTTTAAAAATTCAACTTTTTAATATTAGAACTTCCAGAGCAGTCAAAATGACCAATTAGTGATCACTCATAGAAGCCTTATAAATTTACTGTGATAAAGCTTCCAAAATTTACTATGTAAGGAAAATAACGAGACCAATACAGACGACCTTTAACTTTTTCATATTTTATCTTCGCACACTTTTTAAAAATTCAACTTTTTAATATTAGAACTTCCAGAGCAGTCAAAATGACGGATTGATGATTATTCATAGCAACCTTATAAATTCACTTTACCAAGCTTTCAAAATTTACTATGATTTTCTGCAGAAGGTATAAATAAAGGTTTGTTTTCTGTTTATTCCATATTTTTTCATGTAATTTTCAATTTGATCTGTTCCATACAAATAAGTACACTATTATCTTCGGTAGTTCTACTGTTAATACGGATTTAAAGAGAATCAGAACTTTCTCCTCCTCCTCTGCATATGTGCACCCTTGGAAATTATGTATCTGTTTCCTGAAAAGATACATAATTGTTTTTCGTTTTATAAAATTACTTCCATTTTCACTTACGTACATTACATCACAAGTCTGTGCGTGAATTTTTATTGTATTAAACAAAAATCTATTATCAATATTATAGTTATTATTATTATTATCAATATTATAGTAAAACTATTACCAATATTATTGATAACATAAGTATTATCAGTCTGCATGTTGAAAGCATTTATAGTTTGAAGGCGACGCAGTGAAAGGGTTGAAATAAATGAATTTAGCGTTGAATGTATTCTGTTTATATTTACCACAATAGAATTGCAATCTTGTGTTTTCGATGCCAGCGAGTAGCAGGGGCTCTCGTTTAATTAAAATTCCCTTGAGCTGAGATCTAGTTTCGGTAGTTAAGATTGTTTTCGAAGACTGTGGCTCGCTACTTTTTCCGCGCTCTGGCCACAGTGGACAGCATTGACCTAGAAATTCGCAGACAGTAAAGAACATCGTTATGTTTCAAGGGCCGCGTTACAATCCCTGACGAGCAGCGCGGAAGGATCCTCGTAAAAATGAACGTCCACCAACGTATCAAAACAAAAAGAAAAAAGAGTGAACAGAATCAAAGGAGAGATTGAAGCTCGTTCGGTGAACGTAACTTTCCCTAATTAATTCTGCTACTGTTTACGCAACACGGTGTAACATGGTATCTTTAGAATGAAATACTTCATTATTATGCATAACACACACAGTTAAGGATATATCGTTGCAAACGACACATTTTAAAGTATACAAACGTGTAAATATATTTTCGTATCTTATTTTTTATATTGTCTGTTCTAAGAGATCGTATTTTGGCATTTAAATGCTTAAAATAACATGGTTATTGCTTTTGATGGAATTTAAAAATTATAAAAGTTGTGAATTCGTTCTTTAACTGTACAGTAAAATTTTCTTTAATCATTATTATAATTTGTTGGTTGTCTGACGAATCCTGCACGAAACTGTGAATCTGATTAAACTTCTTCTTTGCAATAGTGTATCTTCATTTATGTCTACCATATATACATATATATCGCAGGGAAATGATGAAAATAGGGATTTGATCAAATCTTTAAGGTATATGATCAATTCACGGAAGATGTTAAAATAACAACTCTGTGGGGTGATTTCCGTAAAGAAAATAAATGATTTGATCAAATCCCTTAACTTTAGTGGAAAAATGAAATAATATTGTTTAGATATTAAAAGTATTTATTTAGTAAACCATGTATTATTAAATTTAGAACACTTAATACAACAATAATCATTGAAACGTAAATTATTCATTGGAAACTAATTAACAAAAGAAATAGGTTTAGGTTAGGTTCGGGTTCTTCGTGTTATCTTTCAACTAAAACAGTTAAGGGATTTAATCAAATCATTTACTTTCTTCAAAAAAATCACCCCATAGAGTTGTTATTTTAACATTTTCTGTGAATTGATCATATACCTTAAGAATTCGATAAAATCCCTATTTTTATTATTTCCCTGCAATATATACATTAATATCGAGTTGTTTCATTAATTCAAACGCAATATTCAATTTTATCCAAACTTAACGTCGCAGAAGATTTGGGTTAGGTTTGGGTTCTTTTGGTCATCTTTCCACTAAAACAGTTAAGGGATTTAATCAAATCATTTACTTTCTTCAAAAAAATCATCCCTCAGAGTTGTTATTTTAACATTTTCCGTGAATTGATCATATACCTCAGAGATTTTATCAAATCCCTATTTTTATTATTTCCCTGCAACATATACAGTAGCGGACAAAAATTTAAGACCAACGGGTTGAAGAAAATAAATAAATTAATTAATAAGAAATAGCGCGATAAATAAATATTCGTATTCTATACTAATCAATAAATAGCGTTCAACCATAATAAGAACAAAAGTAAGTATATGAACAATATTTGCATACCATAAAACTATGTTTTGCATTGTCCTGTTGTCTTAAACTTTTGCCGGCTACCGTGCATAATATCGAGTCGTTTCGTTAATTCAAACGGAATACCCAATTTTAACCAAAATTAACGTCGCAGGAGGAAGCTGGTAAAGCCAGCCCTCGTGATAAACTTCATACAGCAACAGCTCGACGGTCCACCGTGTAAATTGCTAACTATATATATTTTGACACGAGTGTACGATGCTCAAAACTCCGCTGACTGTACAGCGGCGTTAATGCTGTCTCGCGTAATGAGCGACTTGGCTCCAACGGGCGCATATTTTCTTTTACGATGCCTAAATATAATCTTAACGATGTTCTTATGGCCTAGACCAGTCGTCGGTTCGAGAAATCCGAAATTCCGCGAAGCCTCGATCCGCCTGTGTTCGCGCCACCCCCGAACCAACCGATCTCCGTGTAACAGCGTCGCAACGAAAAATTCCTCGATCCAGTTTCCCCTTTTTTCCCCAGTTTCGTGTACCACACGTACGCGTAACGATGTCGTCTGTGAATCCAGTTTGTGCGTTTGCCTGGCAACGTGTGTGTGTGTGCGTGCGCGCGCGTAGCTCTGTGTGCGCTGTGTTCTTTCCCAAACAAGCAGATTTCCTTATCGCGATAAACGAATTCGAGACCGAGCAGTTCGGTTCGTTTTTGAGAATCTGTTCGGCATCGAGGACATTTTTTACAACCTGATAACGAAAGAACGTCCGCTTGTTTGCAGATAGATTGCTCGCTCTCTGCCATCCGCTTTGTCGCTTCGTCTGACCGCCATTGCCACGGCTGACTGATTGTACGCTACTGTTGTCTACTTACCGATTGTGCCGATTTTTGTTGTTGTACCTTTTTGTGTTTGCAAATAAAATCTGTGCGAATCTTACACGCCCACCAGTGTGTCCGTCAGTTTACTTTAACCTGTCTGTTACCCCCGTTTCCGGACACCGTTTCGCAGCTCGTTTCGCAGCAGTATTAACGTTTTGCAAAACATACGATTAGGAAAGTTCTATAAAGTGTAGAACGGAAGATGGAATTCAGGTGTGAAAAATAAAAGTGAAGCGATTAAAAATATTAATAAAAGTATATTTAAAACAATTTAACAAAAACAACTTAAACGACTTTACAACTTAGCAACTTCGACACTCTTTCTACGTTCACAATCAAAACCTTTCTTCTACGTTAGTTAACCCTTTGACTGCTATGGGCGCACATGTGCGCTCGGCGACGACTTTGATTATTTACTGCTGTCTTACTGAATTTGTTAACAAATTATTTTATCATATCCGTGTAACACTCAGAAACAACATACCTTGTTGCTTATCAACAAGAAAAATCTCGTTTATTTCGTCAATTTTCCCTATATCTTAAATTCGTTTCATCTGTTCATCTGCCATTTGACAAAAGTTATGTATGGTTTGGAGTTCGTTTTGTACATTTCATTTTATATATTTTATAATACACTATAATTATCAAATTATGGCGTTTTAAAACTTTACCCTTGACGAATAAATAATATATATTGAAGATCAAAAATATTTAAAAAATTGAAAAATATTAATTTTGGAGTGGATAAAGTAACAGTAATTTGATTCTGTACAATATTACAATTGAATACACCGCCGAACAGATTCAGATTGCGTGAAAAAGTATTCAGTCCCCAGCGATAGTTAGTGCCGGCTGCACGCCGTCGACGCGAAGCGTTTCGGCTCAGAGTCTTCAGCAGTCAAAGGGTTAAACATTTTCTGCCCCGCGCTCGCATTTTCCCCGTCATATATTCTTCCAAACACTCGTTTCCTTTCATTCTAATTGTCAACCTTTTTCACTCTACGCATTCGGTCACGACCACTCAGAATTTCTCAGTCGCACTGTTTCCTCAAGTTCTCGTATTTCACGCCTTAGAAACATTCGAGCCCAAACATTCTGCGTTCGCACGACAATCGCCCAACTTAAGTACTCTTCCGACTTTTCCAGACTCGCATCCACTCGATGGCATTCCTAAATACGTTTTCCAATTATAGGTACACTCGTCCATCAAAATTGCCGGATCGAAATTTTGTAAACCAGTTTTGGCACCGGGGTTCTGTCAACACATCTTCTCCATACACAACGGATCATTTTTTCCTTGCTTGAACGGGCATTTTTACTTTTTCGATAGTAGAAATGTAAAAAATGCCGAAAATGTTGCTCTTTACTTTCCATATTTGATAGGGCACCAATCAAAAACCACTGGGTAGAATCAATCGAAACTTTTTATAAGCAAGCCTTGCTATATATGTTGTCAAAATATATAATGACTATGCGGCTCAAGTATGAAGTTGACTATGAAAAAATACAATTAACACTATTCCTACCGACACTTCGCGTATACCTATTCCCATCGCGACATTCTCACGTAAGACAGATTACAAATTTTTCTCAGAAATTAAACAATGAAAAAAGAAGTGAATATTGAAAAATGTATTATAGGTTTATTTGAGGAAAAGTCTAAAGTTTAAAGGCGATTCAGTTATGTTGTATCTATGAAATTCTAATCGAAATGTTAAAAACGGTCATTTGACCGGTCGTGGTAGGAATAGTGTTAACACGTCCGTCGCCACGTCACCCATATTTGGGAAACGCTCTTTTTCTTAAGGTTAAATAGGATTTTAAATTGGAATTTTAGAAGGAATTCAATGGAATAAATATTGAAGTATAATAAATATACTTCAAAAAATATATATATATATATAAAATACATAAAATAAAAATAAGGAGTTAAAATTTATTGCTGTTTTTATATGTTTTTTTATCCCAGTTTTCTATGCAATCGGATTTGGGCCCAACGAGAAACTCAGTTGAATCACGGTGGGCGACGAACGTGTTAAAGCACTGCATTCTTCTTGCTTTTGAACTGAAGAAAAATGGTTTTGAAGCTAAGAAATGGTTTGTTCCGTTTCGGGTGATGATGCTAGTTATACATTTCGGCGTTAACCTTTTGAGAGGGCTATGGGTGCATATGTAGGAATGCGATCGAGCGGATGCGAGTGTTAAGCCCTGTGTCAGGAAAAAACGAAATTACTTTGTGACACAGTGTACGAATACTTTTTGGAGCCACTGTACATATCCAAAAGGTACAAGCCATGTTGGCCATCGGACACGCTCGAACAACAGGTACACAACAATACATATCCAGGTGATCGTGTTCGTCGGACAAAAGCGAGCGGAAATTTTCAGCGTGACGCATCGGTTACCGCTTGAGTCCACCTAGCCGTCCATCGCGTTTGAATGTTTAATGCGGCCACAATGAAGCAAATAACGTGTATACTTGCTATTCCCGCCGCGGACTCATGGAGATGTGTCGCGCGCAAGAAACTGGATTCCGGATTAATCCTTTGGGTACACAATTATTTGAAAATTTGTTTGCACGTGGTGGAACACGTTTAATTTTTCGGGCATGTAAAAGCAGTAGATTTCATGCAAGAATTAATTTGTTTCATATTATTTGTTGGGCAAAAATAAGGAGCACATATATGGGCGACTCTCTTCTTGTTCAAGTTAACCCGTTGCCGCAAATGACGTCTATAGCCGTCCGATCTTTTTTTTACCTACCCGTGCCATCATATCGTCGCACCCAGTTTTCACATAAAAAGGCATAAATATTCGCATAAATTTTCTGTAAAAAATAATATAACCTGTTGTCCATCTTTGTCTGTATTATTAACCGTTTGCGTACCACGAGCCGCTTTCGCGCTCTTCCGATTTCCTGTTGAGAAAACCCAGTGCATTTGACCGATACAGACAACTGATAGCGCGCTTACAATTTGCCAAAATGCGCTCAAACTTTTAGACGCATGTACGTCGCATCGCCATCACCTAGTATAAGAATATATATATAATAGTATTTCATAAAATAATAAGTTACAAATTAAAAGTATGAGAAATTTAAAGGACAAACAATATTTCGGCACATAATCAAAGGAGCGCCATCGCGCTCTTCGGCTTTTTTCAACGCATGATCGAAAGAGCGCGATCGCGCTCCTTGGCGTTTTTCGATCGTGTTTTTTGAAAACCCTTTGGTACGCAAACGGTTAAGGAACAGATACTGATAGGATTTATCCACAGATTCTTATTTATCTATGGATTATTGGAAGGACGTAAAAGGAATCACAACACGTGTGTAGCTCGTAAAACGTGAGACAGAAGAGTAACGATTTTTATTATTAAAGTATCCGTACAGGTGTCGTTCTGTGTTTAAGGCGGTGAATACAAATGTTTCAGATACCAGCATACAAAGCTGCATCTACAAAACTTGTATATATGTAGGACAGGTACACGCAGGCTTATATTAATCTGATAAATTACACTTAATCGCGTCGTCGAATGTCGCCTAATGAATCTCTAACGAATGTCTAACGAATCTCTAACGAATGTCGCCCGGCGGGCATGCATCTCTTTTTATATGCATTAGCACAGGTGGTGGGGGTTTGCCATCATCGAATGTTCGAGAAGGCGTTCTTTTTACCCATTAGAGTAAACCGCCATCGAACATTCGAGAAGGCTCCTTTCCACGCACCTGCGCTACCCGCCAGGACCGAACATTCGCGACGAACAAGCGACGAACGCCTCATACACACACTCACCCTCACTCTCATGCATTCTCTCACGTTATGGCAAATTCGGCACCTCTACATATATTACATTAACCCCTTAGCCTACACGATATCGGCCAATTTCGCGAGCTATAGTAAACAAGAAAGTCGGTCGTGCGCCGTGCCATTCAACTGTTCAGCCGTGTACCCGACGTATATTTCAGTGCAATAAAAGGAATTGTGAAATAATAAACAATGTTTAGATACAAATAGTAATTTTAAGATGTCTAGGGTGTAATCATAATCAAGAGAAAAATATTCGATGTGGAATAACTGCAATCGCTTGTTCTAATAAAAATACGCGGCATCTTATGCACAAATTCCACACCACGAGTCAGACTCGTGGCTTTTGTTTATGGCACAAATTCTAAACCACGAGTCCGACTCGTGGTTTTCGCTTATGGCACAAATTCTGTACCACGAGTCAGACTCGTGGTTATAGGCTAAAGGGTTAACCCATTTGCATCAGCGACGTTCAACTGACGACTGGCCCGTATCACCGCACGCGATCGGTCAGTATATTCAATACTTGACTTCCGAATTGTTCATGGAGATTTTCACAACAAAAGTAAAACTTGTCAAGAATATAATGAGCTGATGTAGGTGAAATGATCACAAAAGGGATCAAACATGATCTGTGGCAGATGAAAAATATTCAGCGACTGGTAATGAAAGAAAGTCATAGCTCGCGGATTATTCCGCGCTCGGCGATAGAAGACAGTCGCGGGCCGCGGATTATTCCGCGCTTTGATGCAAATGGGTTAAATTCAAGAAACACTAAAAATCATACGTTGTGCTATCATTTTGTCGCGTACTGTAGCGCGTGATTAACGATCGAAGTCACGTAGGCCGACTGCTGGCGGATCGCTGAACGATCGTCACGTGTCGGCCGATTTTCCCATAAAACCTGCGGAACGACTCTCGATCGATGTCGATCAGCGATTATTATCCGCGTACCCGGCGATCCTCCTCGGCTTCGGGCCTCGATCTTTTCACGATCGCGGCAGATCGCGCTGCCTAGCGAACCTACGATTATCTCGATCGAAAACTCACGCTCCTGCTTTCGTTCATCGTTGCTTCTCGTTCGTCCTTTTTTCTTCTTGTTGTTTAACCCTTTGACTGCTGTGGGCGCGTATATACGTCTGACGAAGCTACTCGCGTGAACTATGGACGTATATGTGCGTCTCTTGCAAAAGTTGCTCGTCGTGGATTATAGAAGCATGTATGCGTTTGTCAATTTTTTTGAGCTTCCATTTAGAGAAACACAATTGCTAATAGAGTGCCGTCCACGTGGAGCACTTTGACCGGGAGTATTTAGCACTCAAAGGGTTAATGATCTAGTTAATGATATTCTTAACCCTTTCAATACGGGCGACTTCTCCGCCGTGGTAGTTAAGCTGAACGGGCCGCCGCGACAAAATTGTACACGGTAATCGGCAGCGGCGGCGCACACGCTTTCACGGCAACACGAATTGGTTTAACGGTGCTTATTGAAAAAAAAAACTCCACAATTTAAAATATCAAATATTAACAAATAATGAAAACAACAGACATGACAATTGCCAGAGAAAAATACTCGACAGTCACTATAATCACTCGTCATATGTATTAAACAGTGTATACTACGCGAATTGTATGCAGAGCGGCTATAGCCGCCCGTAGTATGTTAGTGGCATCTTATGGAGAGCGACTATAGTCGTCCGTAGTATTGAAAGGGTTAAGAGTGAAAACAGCGTACTTCATGTCCTGACGCTTTACCTATTCCTTTCCGATTCGCTGAACCCGTATTTATTAGGTGGTATGCTTGTTTCGCGTGAACTGGAAAAGATTCGTCTTACCTTCTCGCGAGCTCTGGTTCTTTCGTTTTTCATTTTTAGAGAAAAGCGTGAAGCATGTTAACCCTTTGATTGCTATGGACGCGTATATGCGTCTCTGGCGAAAGTTGCTCATCCTGGATTATGGACGCATATATGCGTTTGTCAATTTTTTCCAGCTTCAATTTAGAGAAACACAGTTGCTAATAGAGTACCGTCCACGTGGAGCACTTTGACTGGGAGTATTTAGCACTCAAAGGGTTAACGATCTAGTTAATGATAATCTTAATAGTGAAAACAGTGTACTTCATGTCCTGACGCTCTACCTATTCCTTTCCGATTCGCTGAACCCGTATTTATTAGGTGGTATGCTTGTTTCGCATGAACTGGATACGGTTCGTCTTACCTTCTCGCGAGCTCTGGTTCTTTCGTTTTTCATTTTTAGAGAAAAGCGTGAAGCATGTTAACCCTTTGATTGCTATGGACGCCTATATGCGTCTCTGGCGAAAGTTGCTCGTCGTGGATTATGGACGCATACATGCGTTTGTCAGTTTTTTCCAGCTTCCATTTAGAGCAACAAAATTGCTAATAGAGTGCTATCCATGCGGAGTACTTTTTTATCAGGAGTATTCAGCAATCAAAGGGTTAATTTTGCTGTTTCTCTTTCTTTCATTGGTTCAGCCATGGTTATCCTAGAGAGCATTAAAAAGTTAGTTGAAAGAGTGAGTTAAATTTTGAAGTAATTCATTTTTCAGCGAAGGTTTCGGATTATAGGTACATGAAAAAGTGAGTTGCAATCAGTAGTTTCAATTTTTCGAATATACAAATACATGTTTACAAACGCTTTTAGAAATTTTTTAACAAGCTTAACATATACGGTACTGTACTTTAGAGTACAGTTTTTTTCTAAAATTTTGTACCAAGGGTTTGTCGTTACATACACACATGGAATTTTGTTAGAAAGAAGAATTTTTTACTCAGAAAATATGCTTCTGTACAGTAAACAGAGCGTAATACAAAACACGTACTTATTTTAATTAATGATACGTATTAAACAATGAACAATACTGCTTTTCTCTTATAAATCACTCGCGTTTGAATACTAATATTTGCTTCAGCTTTATTATTTTATTTGTCGCTTCATAGATAAGCTTAATGCATCCCCGTGTATAGTTTACGGTGAGATATATTTTATTCACGAGCCCGTATCACACGTGTATGACGCATTGTGGGACGGTGCTCAGCCAGTCTATTCAGCGTATGCAATATTTTATACCCAAAGATTATACCACACAAAATTACAAACAGTGGCATGGCACCCTGAATAAATTTACGCCGATCAATTAACCCTTTGCGATCGAGAGGTGACCCATAGTTGTCCAATAATTCTAACATCAAAGATAGTCAGATCTAAAATATTTAATAAGATTTATTCCTATCGAATTTCATTTGATTTAGTTAAGCAATATACTAAAATTTATTTATACAGCTATTTAACCCTTTGAGTTAGAAAAATTCAAAAATTATCGTTTGGTGACTGATTAACTTCAAAGATAGTCAAGTATAAAATATTTAATGAGATTTAATCCTATCGCATTTCATTTGATTTAGTTAAGCAATACACTAAAATTTAGTTATATGACTATTTAACCCTTTGAGTTTGAAAAATTTCAGAATTATCGTTTGGTTACTGACTAATTCCAAAGATAGTCAAGGGTAAAATATTTGATAAGATTTATTCCTATTGAATTTCATTTAATTTAGTTAAGCAATATACTAAAATTTACTTATATGACTATTTAACCCTTTGAGTTTGAAAAATTCCAAAATTATCATTTAGAGACTTATTAACTTCAAAGATAGCCAGGGGTAAAATATTTGATAAGATTTATTCCTATCGAATTTCATTTGGTTTAGTTAAGCAATACACTAAAATTTAGTTATATGACTATTTAACCCTTTGAGTTTGAAAAATTTCAGAATTATCGTTTGGTTACTGACTAATTCCAAAGATAGTCAAGTATAAAATATTTAATAAGATTTATTCCTATCGAATTTCATTTGATTTACTTAAGCAATATACTAAAATTTATTTATACAGCTATTTAACCCTTTGAGTTAGAAAAATTCAAAAATTATCATTTAGAGACTGATTAACTTCAAAGATAGTCAGGGGTAAAATATTTGATAAGATTTATTCCTATCAAATTTCATTTAATTTAGTTAAGCAATACACTAAAATTTAGTTATATGACTATTTAACCCTTTAAGGTTGAAAAATTCAAAAATTATTATCGTTTGGTGACTGACGGTCACCTTTCGATTGCAAAGGGTTAATTCTTCTTTAAAAACCACCCCTGCGGTTAGCACGGCCGCGTTATTACAAGCGTTCGCGGTCGAACCATTCGACGATCGATTAAGCGAGCATTAGGCCGCGGTTTTAACATCAATTAGCGCGCGATCGTGTTTCTTTATCGTCCACGCCATTACGGTTCCCCGAAGCGTCGCAATTTCGCTGACGAAACGGCCCCGCTTTTCCCTTTAATTGTCGTAGCGGCCCCGCGAGCAGCTTCTTTTCCTTTTCTCTTTTTCCTCTCCTCTCCGCCCCTTCACCTCCCCTCCCGTGCCTCGCAGTGACATTTGCGTGTGCTTGGACGCGGGGGTACGTCCGCATCCACACGCTAGACGACAATTAACTCGACAAACCGTGCAACCGCCGTTCATTCGATCGGCTCCCTTTCTCGCAGCCGGAGAGGGTGTAAACCCGTCATTATTCTGATTATTCTTCCATGCCGGCTAATCACAAGCTGTCACTCGTGTCATTGTTTCACTATGGATCATTATTTTTTTCCTCTCTCCTATTTCCACCCCGTCTCTGCCCTCTCTTTGTTAACACTTAGCCGACCGAATGGGGAGATCAACCATTTTTTCCTCAACAAAACGGCGCCATTGATTCTATTTATTTTTGTTACTAGTTGGTCCTGAGCTAGTGTTGAATTTATTAAAAATTGTACTTTGGAGAATTTATGAACAGTACTGGTTTCAGATTAATTGTAAGTAATAACAAAAGTAAATTGAATCAATGGCAGTGCTTTTGTTGCGGATAAAAGTATTAACACTTAGCCAACTGAATAGGGAGATCTCTCATTCTTTCCTTTGCCATTGATTATATTTATTAAAAATTGTACTTTGAAGAATTTATGAACAGTACTGGTTTCAGATTAATTGTAAGTAATAACAAAAGTAAATTGAATCAATGGCAGTGATTTTGTTGCGGATAAAAGTATTAACACTTAGCCAACTGAATAGGGAGATCTCTCATTCTTTCCTTTGCCATTGATTATATTTATTAAAAATTGTACTTTGAAGAATTTATGAACAGTACTGGTTTCAGATTAATTGTAAGTAATAACAAAAGTAAATTGAATCAATGGCAGTGCCTTTGTTGCGGATAAAAGTATTAACACTTAGCCAACTGAATAGGGAGATCTCTCATTCTTTCCTTTGCCATTGATTATATTTATTAAAAATTGTACTTTGAAGAATTTATGAACAGTACTGGTTTAAGATTAATTGTAAGTAATAACAAAAGTAAATTGAATCAACGGCAGTGCCTTTGTTGCGGATAAAAGTATTAACACTTAGCCAACTGAATAGGGAGATCTTTCCTTTGCCATTGATTCTATTTACTTTCGTTATTAGTTAGTCTTGGACCAGTGTTGAATTGATTAAAAATTGTACTTTGGAAAAGCAGAAAATGCATTTGATGAACTGTGAACAACACTAGTCCAAGACTAACTAATAACAAAAGCAAATAGAATCAATTGCAGTGCTTTGTCGAGGAAAAAATGGGAGATCTCCCCATTCGGTCGGCTAAGTGTTAAGGGTAATTGGATAGTTTATTTAACACTCCGGCACAGTTTCATAAATTTATTATAAAAGAGAAAACTTACACACGTGGCTTGTATGTAGTAGCTTATATATATAAAAAAAAAACAAACAAAGAATGCGGGAGAAGAAAAAGAACATACAGTAGCAGATATAAGTTTAAGACGAGAGGGCAATATGAAGTATAATACTATGGTTCGTAAATATTGTTTATACATACATTTTTATCGTTACTATGGTAGAGTATTATTTATTGATTAAGAAAAAATACAAAATTCGTTTATTGTGTTATGATTTATAAATTGATTAATTTATTTTCGCTAACCCTCTGGTCTTAAACTTTTGTCCGCTACTGTATATAGATTTCCTTAGGTGACTATAGTTTATCAGTATAAGAAAAGTTAATATTTCTAGAAATCATACTAAAAGTTGCATATATGACTATTTAACCCGTTGGATTTGAAAACTTTCAAAACTATCATTTGATGACTAGCAGTCACTTCTCAAACGCAAAGGGTTAATTTGGATGAAAGTTATAAAGCGTTTAATTAAAAGTTATAAAGCAATTAATTTCTTAAAAATCCGTCGATCTACTTAGCCATTGCTCTAGAAAAATGTGTTCGTTAAGGTTTAACCTTTATCAGTATAAGAAAACTTAATATTTCTAGAAATGATACTAAAATTTGCATATATGAATATTTAACCCGTTGGATTTGAAAACTTTCAAAACTATCATTTGGTGACTAGCAGTCACTTCTCAAGCGCAAAGGGTTAATTTGGATGGAAGTTATAAAGCGTTTAATTAAAAGTTATAAAGCAATTAATTTCTTAAAAGTCTGTCGATCTACTTAGCCATTGCAGCTAGAAACATGTGTTCGTTAAGGTTCAGCCTTTATCAGTATAAGAAAACTTAATATTTCTAGTAATCATACTAAAATTTACATATATGACTATTTAACCCGTTGAATTTGAAAACTTTCAAAACAATCATTTGGTGACTAGCAGTCACTTCTCAAGCGCAAAGGGTTAATTTGGATGGAAGTTATAAAGCAATTAATTTCTCAAAAATCCGTCGATCTACTTAGCCATTGCTCTAGAAAAATGTGTTCGTTAAGGTTCAGCCTTTATCAGTATAAGAAAACTTAATATTTCTAGTCATCATACTAAAATTTGCATATATGACTATTTAACCCGTTGGATTTGAAAACTTTCAAAACTATCATTTGGTGACTAGCAGTCACTTCTCAAGCGCAAAGGGTTAATTTGGATGGAAGTTATAAAGCAATTAATTTCTCAAAAATCCGTCGATCTACTTAGCCATTGCTCTAGAAAAATGTGTTCGTTAAGGTTCAGCCTTTATCAGTATAAGAAAACTTAATATTTCTAGTCATCATACTAAAATTTGCATATATGACTATTTAACCCGTTGGATTTGAAAACTTTCAAAACTATCATTTGATGACTAGCAGTCACTTCTCAAGCGCAAAGGGTTAATTTGGATGAAAGTTACAAAGCGTTAAATGCAAAGGCACCGAATTAATTTGCACGCCTAATACTTATCTTCGTCCCTTTTCACTTGGAAAAATAAGGAAACGCGTACAATCGCGCGTCAAACAGTGTCGCTCGTTTGCTAATCGCGTGCTCTCGCTAGCCTGGTTCTCCCACAGCTTCGCGTCGCGGCGCTTCTGTTGGGCGTCTAACGAGAGACGCGAGAGCGGATCGTTTCGAAAGAGAAGAGAAGAAGGTATGCGCGAGTCAGGAAAAGGGAAGGCGATAAAACGGCTGGCAGGATGAGCGACGAGTCGCGCGGCACCGGGTGAAGAGGAAAAAGGGATCTGCCTGGCTGCGCGCGCGTGCAGGCGCGAGAAACAGAGACGGCGGAATATAAAATAGCGGGCGGCGTGTACCGGTTGGACTATATGCTCTAATTTTAGGCGATTGCCTCGCTCCCTCGCCCAAGGATTATAATTAGATACAAAAATATCCGACCGCCACCCACCCACCCGACCGACCGACCGACAGGTCGACATGTCGAGCGAAAGGCGCGGGTGCGTTCACGGATCCGAAAACGCTGCTCGTTGCACGAAGCGCCGCACACTGGGGTATTTGTCACGAAAAGCCGGACGATACTCTTTCCATATTCACTCAATCTTTAAACTGACACAATTTTGCTAAAATTTATACATTTACATAAAACAAGGACGATTTTTGAGTTAAAGATCTCTAGTTTTTGATGGTATGAAGGATTTTTATAGAAATGGCTGTTCAATTTATTTTTTATTCTCCTTTGTTTGTCTTTTTTTTATTTTAATTGTGAACAATATTTTTGTTTTTCATTTTCAGCATTTTGTAATTTAACTTTAACCCTCTGCGGTCCTATGTTGAACGTCACTCGACACAGAGCACAGTGGAGTATTTATCCCGAAAAGCCGGACGATACTCTTTCCATATTCACTCAATCTTTAAACTGACACAATTTCGCTAAAATTTATACATTTACATAAAACAAGGACGATTTTTGAGTTAAAGATCTCTAGTTTTTGATGGTATGAAGGATTTTTATAGAAATGGCTGTTCAATTTATTTTTTATTCTCCTTTGTTTGTCTTTTTTTTATTTTAATTGTGAACAATATTTTTGTTTTTCATTTTCAGCATTTTGTAATTTAACTTTAACCCTCTGCGGTCCTATGTTGAACGTCACTCGACACAGAGCACAGTGGAGTATTTATCCCGAAAAGCCGGACGATACTCTTTCCATATTCACTCAATCTTTAAACTGACACAATTTCGCTAAAATTTATACATTTACATAAAATAAGAACGATTTTTGAGTTAAAGATTTCTAGTTTTTAATGGTATGAAGGATTTTTATAGAAATGACTATTCAATTTGTTTTTTATTCTCCTTTTTTTATCTTAATTGCGAACAATATTTTTATGCTCTTCATTTTCAGTTTTTTGTAAATTAACTTTAAATTGTAAATTAATTGTATAAAGTTAATGGTAAATTAACTTTAACCCTTTACATTCGAGAACTTTTTTGCTCGGGCGAACTAGCGACTCCAAACGATTTCGGCTGTATTAGGGAAACATTTTACAGGCACTTTAAAATCATATTATACTGAAACAAACGTATGCAAATAATAAAATTTCACTAGTTTATTTATTTTTACATCGAATACAACAAAATCTGTTAAATATATACTCTGGACGCATCAGACCTCCCGGTCGCCGTAGCGACTCTGCTCGAATGCAAAGGGATAAAACACGGAATTGGACAGAGTTGGAAACAATTTTTATTGCATCTTATTCCCAAAACTCCATAGAATATAATGACACAAGGAAGAACACTGGGTCGCACCCGGAAGTATAACAAAATCGTTAATAAACTTATAGAATCGTAAAAAATACGTCAAAATCGATGATAACTATTCTCAAATATCAATAACTACAAATATATACATACAGCATCAATAAAATATGCTTAAAAACATAGTATAAACTTACCTAAAAGATGTTAGATTTATGGAGAACACTTAAAAATTATTAATAAATTAATGTTCGGTCAGAAAGCAAGTTTCATAAAAATCTAGTTTTTCGATGAATCTCAGCGTTTTATGAACACGTAAATGAGAAAAAAAGAGCTTGATGCATCATTTCTCAAACATTTAATTATTACAAGAAACAAAAATTGCACGATTTAGATGAAATTTCTAAACCGACTTTGCTTTTCGGGGCAAATACCCCACTGTGCGCCGTTCGCGTTTGTCGTTGCTCTCGTGTTGCTCGCTTTGCTCGTTGCCGCGGCGCGCGCCACCGACCCGGCTGCCTGACCACGGATATGTGTGTACTCGGGAATCGGCCGAGAAAGCACCGTTTTGCTCCACTTCGTCTTGTCCGGTTAATTATTCAAGCTGTAAAGCCGCCTGACTAATTGTTAATCTTGAATAATAGATAAGCCCGGATCTTCTGCCCTCCGCTTTCTGCTGCTTCGCATGAAAGCCGATGAGCTTTCAGGGGGCGAGTGAATTACACGACCACGCGCGTTTTGTTTGTTGGATTGAAATTTAATTCGATGCACCCGTATCTATTCGTTTTCCTTTTTTCATATGTATTCTTAGCTTGTGTAGGTTCCTGGTTTATGGTGGCTGATAGGATGAATTGTGGATAGCAATAATTTGTAGAAAGTGTCTTATTATTATTATTATTGTTGTTATTATTGTTGTTGTTGTTATTATTATCCTAGTGAATTCTAAGAGGATTTCCTTTCTGGTTTGTGACCAGCATAAACAGACTTTACCAACTTCATGCCAGTGCTTTTATTGTAGGAATTTCCTTATTATCGTTATTATTATTGTTGTTGTTGTTGTTATTATTGTTATTATTATTGTTGTTGTTGTTATTATCCTAGTGAATTCTAAGAGGATTTCCTTTCTGGTTTCTGACCAGCATAAACGGACTTTACCAACTTCATGCCAGTGCTTTTATTGTACGAATTTCCTTATTATCGTTATTATTATTGTTGTTGTTGTTGTTGTTGTTGTTATTATTATCCTTTTTCTTTTCTTTTTTCTCCCTTTCCGGCGTTCTCTAGAGGCTGGACGGGACGCTGCCAAGTCCAGCTTGGTTTTTTAACTGTTGTCGTTGAAGAAGTTCCTTGTGATGTTGCATGTGTGTAGTATGGTTGTCTTCTGTACTTCATGGTGGATGTACGTCGGTATTTTTAGCTGTGTTACGACTTTTAGGATTTCTTATAAAAAAAAGCGTGCAGTCAAATAAATGTTTATCTATACTTTTCATAGAAAATTCTAATAGATCCCCAAAAGTTCATCGCAACAAGTTTATCAAATCTCTCGTTGAATATTTCCGTACTTTCGGTGTTAATTTTATCCTACGGCCTTTAAAAAAAGCGTGCAGTCAAATAAATTTGTATCTATACTTTTTATAGAAAATTCTAATAGATCCCCAAAATTCACCGCAACAAGTTTACCAAATTTCTCGTTGAATATTTCCGTACTTTCGGTGTTAATTTTATCCTACGGCCTTTAAAAAAAGCGTGCAGTCAAATAAATTTGTATCTATACTTTTTATAGAAAATTCTAATAGATCCCCAAAATTCACCGCAACAAGTTTACCAAATTTCTCGTTGAATATTTCCGTACTTTCGGTGTTAATTTTATCCTACGGCCTTTAAAAAAAGCGTGCAGTCAATTTCGCACGGTCGATAGACGGTTTCGAGAAGTTGTTTAGGATAGCTGAAGTATAGCAGCTGGCTTCTGGCGAGTGTTGGTCGCGATGTGTTTCTAAGAAGGCATAGATTGAGTTCCTGAGAACACGTAACGTATCGAGCGACGCGGTCGCCGTAAACGGTCGATACTTATTCACCAGCCGAATAAATAATTAATTAACGTGACTCGAAAGGATTCAAAGAATGTAACAGCTGCTCTGTCCGGGTACGCCACCGTTCACTCACCCCTCGTCGAGTCTAGTCTAATATAAGGCAGCGTGGCTCGTTTAGGGCAACGGTGGGGGTAGTCACCCCTAATGCAGGGGAGGTAATTATTATACGAACCAATCGATACTTCGATGAACGACTTCGTTCTTCGTTCGAGGAAAAAAAGGCACGTTAAGCTTCTTTGATAGAATTGATCGAGTTCTCAGGTAGCCGCGTTATTTTTAACCTTATACGAAACATATTTGTTGAAATTGGGACTCTAATTTGAATGTAAATAAATCAGCAAAGAATATTCTTTTTCTATTGATTAATTAACCCCTTGTTGTACAAATGAAACGGAATTTGATGCGTCCGAAAAATACTGTTTAATTTGGCTCAATTGAACAGTTATGTGCAAACTTAGAAACAGAATATTTTATTTCGAAATTCGCATCGATAAATGACATGTTAAGTAACATTATAAAATAATAAATTAGTAGTTCTGTAAAGTATGAAACATTTCAAAACATTTTGGAGTATGTAGACAGCTCTTGACGTCTCGAAGACGTCGAAATCTACAATGGCACATGAAATTGATGTGATGAAATTGTATGTCAAGAGGTTAACTAATATGAAGTATTAAATAATTAACCGATTTAGATTAATTAAAATCTAAATTTTGGAAGAGGACAGTAGGTTATACAGTAGAACCCTCTTTATTCCATTATTTGAGCATTGTACCAAGTTACTCTATTATCCTAAATATCCGTAAATCTAGTGTTAATTGTGGGCTTAACATCGCATCGACAACGAGGTCATTAGCGACATAAATCATTATTTTCGACACAGTGTACGAATACTTTTTGGAGCCACTGTACACCTATTTGTTAGTATACTCATATTAGACATAGAAACACGAGAAATATTCGTAAATCTAGTGTTAATTGTGGGCTCAACATCGCATCGACAACGAGGTCATTAGCGACATAAATCATTAATTTTGACACAGTGTACGAATACTTTTTGGAGCCACTGTACATAGAAAAAGTAACGCGAACCGTTTTCTACGCTGCTCGAAACATCATCCACAGTGAGCAGCGAGCTCGTGCACTCTCGTTCTCGCAAAGTTGTACGTGCCGGCCGCTCGGCCCAGCGAAACTATTAATAATGCCGATAATTACCAATTATTTTTAAATGCCAAGTAACCGGAGTTAATTTCGGCACGTGAGCTCATGCTCTCCCACGTCGCGTGCATGCACAATGCCTCAAGATACGGCTGGTGGCCGGTCGATCTCACGGATGCAATCTCTAAATAATGCTTTATGCACGATTTACACGAAATCCGTATACTACTCGTTTCAACTATAATACGCTCCTGTTCCCGATTAGTCAATACTTGTGATTTGGCCGCGATTCAAGCCTTCCTTCCATCCACAGTCGTGTGTCCCGCCCAACCTTAGCTTGTCTCTCCTCGTCTTAATCACACGTCGTGTGTGTTTATAATATTGTTAGTCTTTCGCCGGGCAGCGCTGTTCGAAATAGCCGGGGGCGCATTTTATACTGAAATTTCCATGAAAGCCATTGGGTGGTTATTCTCATTGTAAAATGAAGAATTTTTAAAAAATTTTACTTATGGTTTTGTACTATTGAAAAATTGTAAGGTGTACGTACAGTGGCTCCAAAAAGTATTCGTACACTGTGTCACAAATAAATTCGTTTAACCCTGAAATTCTGAGACTGATAGAAGTATTTGATAAAAATTTGTGGATATGTAGATCGTAATAGTATATGTATCAATTAATCTCTTATTTTCATCTAAATGCCATTTTAACACGTTCGTCGCCACGTCACCCATGTTTGAGTGACGCTCTTTTTCTTAAAGTTAAATAGGATTTTAAATTGGAATTTTAAAAGGAATTCAATGGAATAAGTATTGCAGTATAATATATATAAATATAAAATACATAACATGAAAATAAAAAGTTAAAACTCCAGCCCATTAGCATTACATTCTTTTGATATAGATGAATATAGAATATAGATACAGTAGCTCCAAAAAGTATTCGTACAATATGTCGCAAATAAATTCGTTTAACCCTAAAATTCTAAAACTTTATAGGTATATAGATCGTAATAGTATACGTATGAATTAATCTCTTCTTTTCATCTAAATGCCATTTTAGAGGGGTGACACCAGCGTTGAAGTTTCTGAGTTTTCTCTCATTTTTTAAAGATAACTTTATAAATGGTACTTGATGAAGCAAAACCTTTCAAATAGAAAATGTTTAATTTTTAATACCCTATCGCCCTGCCATAAGAAAAGAACACAAAAGCTTATATTCAAAGTGTGAAAAATCGCTAAAACTTTGAGATTCGTTATCAGCCCCCTTAAAGGATATTTTGCCCCCAGAAAAATTGCTTCACGCAGGACACACCATGCTCTGTACACGCATAAAGTTTCATTGAAATCAGAATTTCAGAAGTAGATGAATTTCCTTATAATACAGTGTACGAATACTTTTTGGAGCCACTGGAGGTCAAAAACGTTATTTAACTTCTGACCTGTCACAATCACAGCAGACTTGGTTTCTTTCGATGCGCGACTTTACGGTTACCCTTCAGTCTTAGGCAAAAAAAGATGAAATTGGAGTAATTTTATTCTCAGGAGAATGTCGGATAAAAACTAAACTGTAGAAAATATTTATTACATGTAAGCTAAAAACAGCGAAATTGCGCTGTTTGGCACTTTTGGAAACGGAATATGACAAGCACTATCGAGCCGCTCGACAATTTTCGATCGAGAAATAAGAAAGGCCCGTTGCACTCAAACGGTTAACCCATTCACTGCCAAACAAATTTAAAGTGTCTTGCCGTGGGTGCCAAGATTTTATTTTAACACTTAGCGGACTGAATGGGGAGATCTCCCATTTTTTCCTTGACAAAGCAGTGCCATTGATTCTATTCACTTTTGTTATTAATTGGTTTTAAGCTGATGTTGAATCTATTAAAAATTGTATTGTATAATTTATGAACAGTACCACCGGTGGTCACGCAGTCATATTTATTTAATGCGCAGAAAACATATATTTTATTACAAATATAATTCTGTAAACTATATTTCTACCTAAAAAGTGAAGCATTATAGAAGATGCAGTATAGAACAAAACAACATAAGTTTATTTAATTGTTACATATACAATAATCAATAATTACATTTAATGGTGCATTTAGTCAAAATATCAAATGGTCTGGAGATCATGCTGGGCAAAAGGAACGTGTTAA
>JAOPTO010002193.1:14544-130239 GCA_033822845.1 Tetrapedia diversipes | reverse complement strand
TAATTATAATGTATTATAAAATATATAAAATGAAATGTACAAAACGAACTCCAAACCATACATAAATTTTGTCAAATGGCAGATGAACAGATGAAACGAATTTAAGATATAGCGAAAACTGACGAAATAAACGAGATTTTTCTTCTTGATAAGCAACAAGGTATGTTGTTTCTGAGTGTTACACGGATATGATAAAATAATTTCTTGAGAAATTCAGTAAAACAGCAGTAAATGATCAAAGCCGTCGCCGAGCGCACATGTGCGCCCATAGTCTATATCGATGGCTTGTGCTGGGCGCATATATGCGCCCGTAGCAGTCAAAGGGTTAACCCTTTGCACTCGAGAGGGACTATTAGTCGTTAGAGTGATACTAATCTCAAAAGTTTTCAAATTCGAAATGTTTACTAAGATTCGTCTATATTAAACGGAATTTAGTTTAGTTAAGTGATATGCTAAAGTTTACGTATGCAACTATTTAATCCCTGGGTCTGACTAATAAACAAACTAACTAATGTTGAAACAGAATTCGCCGAACAAGAACGATCGAATTCCTACGTGTCTCACAAACCTTCAAACGCGAGCAGCTCGAAAAAAATTCCGTTCCATGTTTCCCATTTATTTTTGAACCTAGAATAACTCGGTGTGCCCTGTTGTATCATCCGTCCTACGACACTCTGTATTTCTTCCATCGACTATACACGGCCACTGTTTGCTCGGGGATTGGAGAAACAAGGGGGCAGCCGCAGGCCACATAGATGGTGGTCCTCGTCCTCGTCTTCGTCGTCGTCGTCGTCGTCGTCGTGCACATCCAGCCTCGTTATGCGGACGGGTACGTCTGCTGGTACATGGCCGCTATTATTTGCGAGATCGATAACGGTTACCTGCGGGCGCCACCTGAGGGAAAAAGGGGACATCAGAAGCGCGCGTTGCATATCGCCGACAACGAACGCGCGCGACGTGGTTCCACAGCTCCAGGCGGTTCTTCTTCCACCGGTTCCTGTCTCTTTCCCTGCTTTTTTCCCTTTCTCTTCATTTGCCCGCGATTTTTCCTCGCCCACGCTGTTGTTCCTTTCCTTCCGCTTCGTCCCATCTTAGTTTCTTCCCTTGCGTCGGTTTCTTTTTTGCTCTGGACTCGTCGGGACTTTTTTTTTCCAACGACGACCCAGAGCACGGTGTTCCACGCTGTACAGGTGCCCGTTCCTGCCTCGCCTGGAACCTGATTACACGCGGGTTCTTCGGGCTTCGCGAAATTTGGCTGGCTGATTTTCGCCAGGATCTCTCGGGGATGCTGATGGAACGCGAACAGAATGTTTCGAGAGAGTTGGTTCGCTCGGACGAGAAGAGTTTTACTCTGCTGCTCAATTTCCAGATAGCCGCATCTATAGCACCGTGTACCGTTTTTGAAAAAAAATTTTGTACCACGATCTACAGTGAGGGGCAAAACTATAGTGTGAGGGTTACTTTATTTCTTTACAAAAAGGCCGTTCGTTCGTAAAATACGGTTGCTGTCTTACTAACTGTGCCCTTTTTCCCATGCTTTTATGGGCACATCCCCACTTTGCACTTTCCCGAAAAACAAACCCGTTGGTGCGGGCCTGGAAAGTGTTAGCGGCCGTGACCGAGTCTTGCACGTACTCGGTCCCAATCTTTATTGAGGACCTCTGGTTTATGGGGGCCCCAATGACCATTCTGGCCATCGTCACCCCTGATTATCTGGTTCCCCTTACAATAGCACCACCCCCCTTTTTGAGTATTTCGGACTTTTGAATTTGTAGGAATGCGATCGAGCGAATGCGAGTTTGGAAAAGTCTGATGGGTACTTGAGTTGGGCGATTGTCGCGTGAACGCAGAAATGTTTGGGCTCGAATGTTTCTACTGTAGGAAATTATTTTATTGGCTGATGGGCTTTTACCTAAATTACGAGCTAATGCAACGACTTATAATAATGAACTCTGAACTATATACTCTGAACTAAAAACTCTGAACTATATACTCTGAACTAAAAACTCTGAACTATATACTCTGAACTAAAAACTCTGAACTATATACTCTGAACTATATACTCTGAACTAAAAACTCTGAACTATATACTCTGAACTATGAACGAACTCTAAATCTCATGAACGAACTGCAAACTATGATCTCTGAATTATAAACGAACTATAAACGAACTACGAATTATAAACGAACTAACTCTAATTATCACGAGGCTTCCTATTTATTTGCCTCGGGCCTGATAGGCGGTTCCTGCCTTTACCAATCAGGACCTTCGGAAAAATGCCCGCCTTCGATATCCCCACGCGTTTGGATCTAGGATATCAGCCGTCTACATTTTCTTCGGGGATCAGGTTTACGGCCGCGACCGTTTATCCTTACAACGCAGGCGTTGTTTAAAACGGCGCCGGAAGATCACGCGGCCCCGAAAAAATAACACGGCGACACCTCGAAGCCTAATCCGCGGTCGCCTAAAGAAAGCAATGGCAATCGGCATTCGTTATTCTTTGCTGCTCTCCCCTATACAAAGGCTCCATTGATTACTAAATTGCCTACACTACAAATATTATATATCAAAGGTTATAGAAAGTGAAGGAGATTACTTCATGCGTTATCCTTTAATTTAAATTGTTACGGACGCGGGAACAATTTTAGGTTTTTAAAAAACTATTTTAATACTCGCAATAAAATTATACATTCATAGATAAATGTGAAATTAAACTTAAGAACGAATATAATGGATCACGAATTAATAATAACTTAGTAATGAAGATTTAGTAATGAAGACTTAGTAAAGTAATGAATTGCTGATGGTCTGCTTCCTTTTTATATGTCGTCTGAGGTTGTTGGAGTGGGGCTTGTTTTCGGGACTTATGTGTGGCTTCTTTGTTTTCCGTGTTTACTTGTTTTGTCTTGAAGTCTCGCCTTGTTTACGTCTTCTGGTGTGGAGACCATCGTGAGAAAATAAACTCTGAATTTGCCAAAAAAATGACTAAAATTAACTTGTACACCTAATAAAACATATAACAGTGACAATCATGCCTGCCCTATGACGTGTGATTTCTTTGGCCCATATTTGTCTAATTCGTTTTCGTTTTTAAAATCGTTAGCCAATTTGAAGCTTTCGCACTCGATCGTTCAGCTTCGTCGATGGATTGTTTACAGGTAGGGGAGTGAAAAAGCAGGAAACTGGTGAGAATCTGGCCGTTCCCTCCCAAAGTTCTCGTTTCGGTCGGCGATCATATTCGATTAGCGCATTTCTGTTCGACGACCCTCGACCGGCTCGTCAAAGGTAGAGCTCGTTTAGCGTCCCTCGTCGATCACGTTTCCACGTGGAAATTTGCGGTAATACGGCTGGCCAGATTCGTGACTATTAACCGGTTTAGTCAATCACCATAGTAATTATGTGCACGCGATATAAACCTCCGCCGTGGCGCAAATGGCGGTGGCGGTGGTAGTTGCGCGAATGCGCGCACATTTGGAACTTGCTCTGGAACACGGTCAAACAGAACGAGCCCAATGAATGACGTTTAATCAAACGAAGCTGGAACCGAGATAGGGACGTGTCGCAACACAGATATGCTGGATTCGGGGCCCCGTAAATTATGCGCCCGCGTCTTTTGGATCGTCGAATTGTAGCTGCACGAGTGATTACGTCTCGTTGGTATGATTCGGCGAGGGTAGGATGAAACGAAGCGAGTTTATGTAATGTTTGGGGAAGGGCAGCTAATTATTTGCGAATCGTGTCAATATTACCAAAAATTTTGCATTGCTGTGCGAGAATGCGAGCGCGAGACAGAAAGAGCATGATTCTGAGGGCAGCAAGAGCATGATCGTGAGGGCAGCAAGGGCATGATTCTGAGAGCAGCAAGAACGGCGAAGTTGTTAAGTTGAAAAATTGTTTGTACGTTACTTTAAACTCTTTTAAATACATCCAACAACTTTACTTTGTTACACCTACACCTAAACCCTACCGTATCTCTGATAAAATTAAATTCTGTATTACTAATTAGGAGAAAATAAACAAAATAATTTTCATTGTCAGCTTAATAATCTGTTGTAATCATATTTAACGCATCATATTTTTACCTCTGCAAATCAATGGATTTATAACTCGGGAATAAGTAAATAAATAAATTAGGAATTTGGCTGTAATTTCTGAGATAGAATTTTGCTTTAAATGCATGTTTCAGCGACTTTAGGCGAGGGTAGGATGAAACGAAGCGAGTTCATGTAATGTTTGGAGAAGGGCAGCTAATTATTTGTGAATCGTGTCAATATTACCAAAAATTTACATTGCTGTGCGAGACAGAAAGAGCATGATTCTGAAGGCAGCAAGAAAGTCGAAGTTGTTAAGTTGAAAAATTGTTTGTACATTATTTTAAACTCTTTTAAACACGTTTAACAACTTTACTTTGTTACACCTACACCTAAACCCTACCGTCTCTCTAATAAAAATAATTCCTGTATTACTGATTAGGGTAAAACAAATAAAATAAATTTCATTGACAGCTTAATAATGTTTTGTAATCATATTTAACGCATCATATATTTACCTCTGTAAATCAATGGATTTATAACCCGTGAATAAATGAATAAATTAGGAATTTGGCTGTAATCCCTGAGATAGGATTTTGCTTTAAACACATGTTTCAGCGACTTTAGGTTGAGCAAATAATTACCCCTGGTCCCAATCGCGAATTCTCTAAAAGTTAGATATCTCACCGCACTGAATAGCACCACCCGACACACGTTAACCCGAAATTGTACAATCGCGACGTTTCCAATGATGTTACCGTCGATTCGGTGCCATTGTGCGAGGCGAGCACACAAACGGTCCGCAAACGACACCCAGCAATATCCAAACGCAAACACGGACGTCGATCGTCCGGCTCTCATAATTGATTAACCGTCTAGGGTGAAACGGAGGGACGAACGGAAACCGGGGTGAATGGAAGAAGCGATAGAACGAGAGGTTCCAGGGTAACGTGGAAATGGCATCATTTGCTCAGCATTCGAATCTTTGTGCCAGCCAAACGCAAACGAGCAAACGTAGCTTAGAACAGTCCGTTGTTTAGACGCGACCAAACGGAACACGCCCCCGCATATATATTCTATGCGCACGTGTACGTGTGTACGTGTGTGTTATAGGAGCCGAATACACGCGGAAGAGACACGGGGATGGGTCGAATGTGTCGCGCTTGCTGCTCTTTGACCTCCATTACGCTTGCTGGATAGTTCATCGGCAATTCGGAGTTATTTGACGGAGTGGTCACGGAGGAAGGGTTGGTTAGGGGTGGGAGGGGGGGGGGGTTGAATGGCGGCGAGGTCAGAGAGCATTTACTCTTTCGAGTCGGTTGGACGATGATTTCGACAAGGTACGGGGTCTTTTGATCATTATGAAATGAAACGACAACGAGTCGGTGGATTAAAGGGGAGGTCGGCGGTGCCTGGCGATTTGCGTGCTTCGTATGGTGATTCGAATGCAGTGTCTCCGGTGTTGCATGAAACGCAGGGGTATTAACGGAAATAGTAGAAACAGTGTAGGTAGTTGGAAATGGTACATTAACCGTTTGAGTGCTAAAGACGTATATATACGTTTTCACAAGTCTATCAATATATACGAAAGCCGTAAATATACGTCCCCATATATGTATATTACTCTAGTACTCTGCATTCTTTTATTATGACATCTTTTACTGTTTTATGATTGATTTAACATGGGTATACTGGGTTGGAGGGAAAGTTCTGTCGTATTTTCCGTTTCCGTTAATTCACGTGGAACCCAAACACTTTGTTTTAACACAAACCCAAGAGATTTAATGTGATCTCCAACAGTTGTACGATGAATGCCAAACTCTTCTGCAATTTCTCGACTTGTTAAATGTGGATTATTTTCCAACATGGATCACAAAACATCATTATCGATCTTGGATGGTCGTCCAGATCGATCACTTTCTTGGAGGCTCAGATCCCCGGAACGAAATTTGCTAAACCATCTTTGACAAGTACGAACATTTACAATATCTTTTCCAAATACCGCGCATAAATTTTTACATGCAACCGATGCGTTGCTTCCTTTTTGGAATTCATACAAAATGCAGTGTCGTAAATGCACTTTATCTACTGACATGTTTTTCACTTTAAATATCACAAGTAAATGATGAACGGTAAAAAAGGACTCCTTTTGTATTATACAGCAGGTAAAAAAACAAAAGAAATTCCCAATGACTCACTAGCCAGATGTTTTTTTTTTTATTTACAAGAAAAATTACCTGCCTATTTAAAATACGACGGAACTTTCCCTCCAACGTAATAATATGTTAACCCTTTGACTGCTAAAGGCGTAAATATACGCCTTCACAAAAGTCCATCAATATATACGAAAGGCGTAAATATACGTCCTCTGTATTTCTTTACTATGTATTACTTTACTTTATTACTGTTTTACTGATTAATTCAACATAGAATTTATTGTCCTATGTAACATAGCAACTAAATATGCCATTATTACTTTGTCATTATTATTTTTAATCCCTAAGAATGGTATCAAACTTCCGGGTACTGTTTTGATCACTAGTCAGTGGACAACCAGTTGTAGCGACTGACATACGAAAAACGCGCCGTCCATATTGATGGATTCGTCCGAGAGCGCGCCACAGTCAAAGGGTTAAATGCATATCGTTATAATATTGCTGCGTACCATTCAAACAAGCTCAAAGTCATTAGTATTCGCTTACTGCATACTGTTATAGAATTATCGCTATCTATTAGGTGTACAAGTTAATTTTAGTCTTTTTTTTGGCAGGTTCAAAGTTTGTTTAAATTTGTATGCCCGAAAGTTAGCGAATGAAGCAATCTACCTCACTTTCTATAATCTTTGTCTACCTTCCGGACAACGGATGCCTGATTCAAAGAAACTAGACTGTTTTATTTCTATGAACTCATCTAAAAGTGTTTGCAATTCCTTGAATCATTGCGGTTATCCAGGTCGTTTTTTATCCTGGAGATCGAAATTTCCTTCCCGGAATCTTTGGTATCAGTATTTGCAGGTGGAATGAAATAACATATATATATATAGATAGTTGAAAATGGTACATTAACCCTTTGACTGCCAAAGCCGTAAATAAACGTGCCCACGTATCCATCAATATATACGAAAGCCGTAAATTTACGCCCTCTGAATTTTTTTACTACAACATCTTTTACTGTTTTATCGATTGATTTGACATGGGATAAAACATGTTAACCCTTTGACTGCTAAAAGCGGAAATATACGCCTTCGCAAGTCCATCAATATATACGAATGGCGTAAATATACGTCCTCTGTAATTCTTTATTATAACACCTTTATTACTGTTTTACTGATTAATTCAACATAGAATTTATTGTCCTATGTAACATAGCAACTAAATATGAGATTATTATTTTTAATCCCTAAGAATGGCATCAAACTTCCGGCTACTGTTTTGTTCACTAGTCAGTGGACAACCAGTTGTAGCAACTGACAGACGAAAAACTCGCCGTCCATATTGATGGATTCGTCCGAGAGCGCGCCACAGTCAAAGAGTTAAATTTACTCACGATCACGCTCTATCAGATAGGCAAACGTCAGTCGATAAACGCATCGATAAATTACCGCGATTACCCAATGAATATCGCGATGAATTCTAATGTTAATTAATCGCACGCTTTGAATCGTTGTTTCGAGAGCTTTCAAGTACGGCTAAGGGTACCGTAATCCTTTTTTCTTGAAACGGTCACCGTTAGAAGTAACGACGCGAGTTAAATTTACGACGGGGACGTGACTTTCTGGTCCCGTTCGAACTTAAGACGGCTAGCCGGCGGTGGTGTTCTTAATTTATTCATTTACCGGCCCGGCTAAAGTCTAAATTCTAATTAAGACCCGAACGAACTTACGGATCTTTTTTGCATGCCAGCCAGCGCGGACAGCGCGGGGTTTACTTGAATTAGAATTCTTTCGGACTTTGGTAATCTTGCACGTGGCGCGCCGACTAATTCCCGAACGATCCTTATATGCTGCGGGAGGGAAGGTGTTTCTGAAAGTTCTATTAAAATGCGAACCCTCTTCGGTCGAGGAGGCGCTGGCTAACGGCGGATAAAACGCTTACAGTGTAGAATCAATAGTGGGTAAGGCAAAGATCCTGTTAGAAATATACGTTGTATACAGTCAACCCTCCTATAACGCGGTACTTTCAGAACGCGGTTTCCATATAACGCGGAGCTGAAATTGCGACAGCCCTCCTATAACGCGGTACTCTTACAGCGCGGTTTCCGTTCAACAACGTCCCATCAGTTCTTTCCGTGCACCCAATGAATGATTTTAACTGGATATGTTTATATAAACATTCAAGCTTATCTCTTAGCCGTTTACGACATCGGTTTCAGTCGTCTCAGACCTCTTTCACAGTACGTTTCGTTGGTGACCAATTCTGATGATTCTACAATTTCACTCCCAATTACAGAAATAGTAAACATTGCTTCTCGTTTAAGCGATGAAGAATTTGTAGTAAGCCATCAGGATGTAACAGAACTAGTACTCGGGGAAGAAACTTTAGATGAGGAGGAACTGATGGAATTAATTGATGCACCTACCTCAAATGCATTGGTAAACGAAAATATGGAAAACGAATGGGTGCCAAATCTTGATTTACAAGATGTGAAAAAGGGCTAAATTTGGCTAAATATAAATAAATCTTGTCTTTTGTATTTATTGGTCTCCATATAACGCGGTACGAATCATGTGATTTGTACTAATTCTGAGTTTCTTGTAGCGCGGTTTCCATACAACGCGGTAGATGGTTTCCATACAACGCGCTACGAATTAGCCTAGTTTGTATGGTTAAATCCGAGTTTCTTATAGCGCGGTTTCCATATAACGCGGTACGCACTCACCGCGTTATAGGAGGGTTGACTGTATTGCTGTGATCGGTTTATGTTTGAATGCGCACGTCTCCCCACCAGGAATCGCAGCGGTGGGATCGCGCCGGATCGTATTCTTTTGTTTTTAATCGTTATATAATTGGCAGGAGTTCTCGACATGGTGTAGTCCACGCACGTTATTCTGTATAATGATAACTAATAAATAATATACTCTTGAATCCCTCTCCGTCTTCTTCTTTCTTTATTTAAATATTGTTCAGTGCTTAGTTAATAAGAATTAGGATAGCGGCGGTGCTGTGAGCCAATAGTATAGTGTAAGGTGGAACGGGGTAAGATCGTAAACAAACTAAATTTATTGAAATATACATTAAATTGTACAAGGTAAGGTGTAGAAGTCTGTATTTGATTGTTATGATGCGATCGGCATAGATGTCTCTTCCATTATAAATAACCTTTCCCGCTTTTCGACTTTTAAAAAGTGCGGCTGTTTATGAAGCACTCATCTAACCTAGAGTTTTCGAACAAACTATCGTTGTTTTGCAGCAAAATTTGTGTCTTGTGCACTTATTTTTGGTAAGTACTAAGAACGTTGTTTAAAGTTTACGTTAAATAAATAAATTCTTTTAATCGTTTGAAATTTATCGAGAAAACCACTACCCCGGTCTTGCCCCGGCAAATATTAGTGCACGGGGTAAGTTCGCAGTTGTCTGGATCCTGCACAAAGGTCAAGGATTTTTTTTATTTTTATAATTTCTTGCTCAAATTATGTATTTATAACCTTTTCAGATCCAAGTTTGTTTCTTTTCAAATTTATAATCATTAAAATATTAAGCTAATTTAGGTTAAATTGAACACGATAGAGTTCAGTTGAATTGTTCTTGTATTTCTCTTGATACTGTTTGTAGTAGTTGTGTTCTGAGTTGTTCTCTTGATGAATTGTGTCTCTGAGTGTCTCGGATTTGTGTTTGCATTGAGTGTCTCTCGTCTGATTTACATGGCTCGATATTTATAGCAAAAGTGATGGCAAGCCCGAACCAATCACAATTGCTTACAGTTATTGTAGGAAGGGAGGGCTGGTAACCACTTCCCTTCTACCGAATCAGGTATAGGGTCGTTACTCTACGTACCTAATTTAGGACGCAACACTCTTAATTCTTTCAGAGCTGCTTGCGTTTCTACTCTTAAATCACGTAACGTCTGAAAATACCAATTTTTTATTCGTAAATAATTATTATTAACTTCTCTCGAACATCCTATACAATTCTCAACTGTTGTAAATTGGGTTACTAGTTCGTTAAATAAAATTATTATTATTATTATCTTCGATTAGTCGCTCACCACATACAAAAACACAATCGTTTTTTTTTCTTAACCCTTTCGCTACGGGTAGGTTTTCCGCTGTGATACTCTCGCTGAACGGACCGCCGCTGCGTGCCGCGACAAAACTACACGGCTAACTACGGCTTTGAAACGGTGTTTTCGAAAAAAAAAACTTTTCTCGAAATGGGGTATTTATAGCGTCTTAACCTGTTAACCGGGGAATAAATTCAGACTAAAATGAAACCAAATTGTGCAAACTTGAAATGTTATCACAATGTATGAGCGGACGAGTGCGTGCAGCGGCTGTTTTGATAGATAAGACCTACATAAAATATAATGCATTCAACGTATTACGGTTAATTTCCATGTCGAAAAATGTCATCATGTTCATTGAAGTTGTCTTTCGGGTATGACGAAATATTTCGTCATACCCAGTTAACAGGTTAACATGCACACTTTTAATTCCAATTCGAGAACCGCATAACTGCATACGCTCGTCGTATGTACAATACGCGGTATTTTACGGAGAGCGACTATAGTCGCCCGTAGTACCTCAGTGGCATCTTATGGAAGGCGACTATAGTCGTCCGTAGTAGCGAAAGGGTTAATCTTTAACCCTTTGCACTCCGTTGTCCCCTCTCAGGGGACATTAGAATTTATTAGTGATTCCGGGGAATCGACTTATCCCAGCGCAACCTTTTCAGAAATGCATGTTTTTGCGAAGTTTTCTGCTGAAATTGCACAAGATATCAACTCAAAAGTATGGTACAGTTACCAAGATATATAAAAAAAAAAAATAGTGATTTCGAGGAACCGAGAATACGTCCGAGATGACGCAGAGTGCAAAGGGTTAACACTCAATTCGCGTTCTTTCATTTTTATCCATTCCTTCGCCCACACATTCTATTACCTCTACAATAACGATCCCGTGATGGCAGAATAAATAGAGTATCGAGAAACGAGCGACTCGCGAAGGCTAATACGCTTGAACCATCGGAAAAACGAAGGAGTTGGAATTAATTAGAAGCAAGATTGTTGGCTTGCTGCATATCGATCAAACGCTAAACTTACTTTTTAGTTTATCATTGAGGGTTGTATCGTGAAATTTGTTTAATACCATGTTTCGTAGTCCTGCATCACTAATGTTCTCTTTTTCCTTACTCTGTTCCAGGTACGTCACGCAAGCTTCTCATGGAATACGGTCGTAATGAGTGTGCGCATGAGTTAACATTGTACTCCACGGAAAGTAAGTAAGAAAAACTGTTTTGAACCATGATAAATTGAATTTAATTCGATAATCGTGTGAAAACTCAACAAACTGTAACGATAACAAATTGTTGTACATTGAATTTTCCACATTATGGGATATATAGATCGATAATCGATAAGTGTCCCCCTTTGGAGGCAAACATTATATCCAGAAACAATAAATGGATCTCACTTTGTTTCCTTTTGTCACCGCGATTGTTTGTACAAAATAAAATTATAGGAAAATTGTATAAAATGATTTTTGTAGAACGGAAGATGGAATTCAGGTGTGAAAAATAAAAGTGAAGCGATTAAAAGAATTAATAAAAGTATATTTAACCCTAGATTCATAAACATTCGTCTCACAGACCGCACAGAATACGTAGACACTTGTAACCTTTAAAGTGAAAGAGATAGAAACATGAACTTCGATTGTTTTAGAATAAGTATCGTGTTCATTTTTATTTCAGAAAATTAATGACTAATAAACAAGTTTTCAGACTTAAAGTGTGTTTCACTGCTGCTTGTGTTCTATAAAACAAAAATCATCAATATAATATGTTTGTCTGAGAGACGAATGTTTATGAATAGTGTATCTCCCATACATGTTTATGAATCTAGGGTTAAAACAATTTAACAATAACAACTTCAACGACTTTACAACTTAGCAACTTCAACACTCTTTCTACGTTCACAATCAAAACCTTTCTTTCACGTTAGTCAAACACTTTCTGCTTCACCGTCCAATACTTTCTGTTCCGCGCTCGCACTTTCCCCGTCATATATTCTTCCAAACACTCGTTTCCTTTCATTCTAATTGTCAACCTTTCTCACTCGATGCGTTCGGTCACGACCACCCAGAATTTCTCAGTCGCAACGTTTTCTCAAGTGCTCATCTTTCACGCCTTAGAAACATTCGAGTCCAAACTCTTTCTGCCCTCATAGTCAAACTCTTTGTGCCTTCACAGTCAAACTCTTTCTGCCCACATGGTCAAATTCCTTCTGCCCATGCAGTCAAACTCTTTCTGCCCTCATAGTCAAACTCTTTCTGCCTTCACAGTCAAACTCTTTTTGCCCTCATGGTCAAACTCTTGCTGCCCTCACGGTCAAACTCTTTCCGCCCCTGCAGTCAAACTTTCTCTGCCCTCATGGTCAAATTTCTTCTGCCCCTGCAGTCAAACTCTTTCTGCCCACATGGTTAAATTCCTTTTGCCCCTGCAGTCTAACTCTTTCTGCCCTCATGGTTGAACTCTTTGTGCCTTCACAGCCAAACTCTTTCTGTCCCCATAGTCAAACTCTTTCTGCCCTCATGGTCAAATTTCTTCTGCTCCTGCAGTCAAACTCTTTCTGTCTTCATAGGCAAACTCTTTCTGCCCTCACGGTCAAACTCTTTCCGCCCCTGCAGTCAAACTCTTTCTGCTCTCATGGTCAAATTTCTTCTGCCCCTGCAGTCAAACTCTTTCTGCCCACATGGTAGAAACATTCGAGCCCAAACATTCTGCGTTCACGCGACAATCGCCCAACTCAAGTACTCTTCCGACTTTTTCAAACTCGCATCCACTTCATCGCATTCCTACAAAATTATAATAAAGTCTAACCGATACTCCGAGAGCTGAGTGGCTTATTCTTTTCAAATCAACGCAAATCCATTACAATTTACAGTTATCACACAAGCTTAATTTCAAAAGCGTCGAATAAATATTTCGCGAAGTTCACCAAACACCAATTCATCCTCGATTCTTCCCTATCGCTCTCTGAACATGCACACTCCATCGCCAGCTAACAAGCGAGTGCATGATTCGGTGGGTACATAAATAGGACTCAAAGGTTTAATCACACTCGCTCAAGTTACTCGTCTCTCCCGTTTCCCTCCCCCGCACCCCTCTGTTTGCTCCCCACCGTCTCACCCGTTTCCCGTCAGATCGGGTAGCACGCGAGCAGAACTTTCCGTCGTCGCGAAACTTCCCGCGAGGCGGAGCGCCGCGCGAGCCGGAAGTCGGGGCCAGCACTCAGGGGATGGATCCTTGCCGTTCGACGAACCTAACCGACCTCCACCTCCCCCCGCTTCTCTCCGTTTCCGTTTCTCGTGTAATTACGTCCAGATTAACCGAATTACCCGGATGTTGACGCGGAGACACGGCAAACAGCGGCCAGCCTTTTGCCCTCGTTTTATGCAGCTCGCCTAATTTCGCGGAGACACCGGGGCCATAGGCGCCTGGAAACTGGCGAACAAAGTTCTCGACGCGTCTGGTGGAGGCGTCGCGACGGGGACGCATTGTTCTCGCGGCCAACGGCGTCTCTGCGTGTTCCGTAAGGGTGGTCATTCATTGATTAGCATAGTCCCAACACGACGTCGGGCCAACATGGCCTTTTTTATAGATATCAATCACTCTCGTTTAATATGGGGACATGAAAACGATACCGTTCAGTTGACCATGAGATGAACAATCGTGTGACTTTTTGTATTTTTCCAATTAAAGACGACGAAGACGCATATGTGCGATCGTGCGATCAAAAGTCGGCGAAACAGTCATGTCGTTAGCGAAACGAATGAAATGAGTGGCGAGATTATTATTATTATTTCTTTGTTTAAGGGCTTTACCCTTTGAGTGCTAAAGGCATAAATATACGCCTTCACAAGTCCATCAATATATACGAAAGGCGTAAATATACGTCCTCTGTATTTCTTTACTATAATACCTTTATTACTGTTTTACTGATTAATTCAACATAGAATTTATTGTCCTATGTAACATAGCAACTAAATATGCCATTATTACTTTGTCATTATTATTTTTAATCCCTAAGAATGGTATCAAACTTCCGGCTACTGTTTTGGTCACTAATCAGTGGACAACCAGTTGTAGCGACTGACATACAAAAAACGCGCCGTCAATATTGATGGATTCGTCCGAGAGCGCGCCACAGTCAAAGGGTTAAAATTTGTTCATTATAAATAACGGGTTGCATTAATTTCGAAGTGACAAAAGAGGAGTCGTAGAGTCTTTGTTATAGGTAAAAAATAAGGATAAAAATAAAAGTAGGAAGTGTCGAAAATATCTCATTGGCATGTTAAGTTTACATAATTCCAACATGTTCGGAGAGTCGATCATGTCGTGCTGGTGTCGTTAATTGGACGCATTTCCATTGAAATACAGGTTTAATCGATTTCTTTACTGTACTCAATTTTCTCATTTCAGTTGAACTGTTATAATTACTTTTTATTCTATTATGCACACGTTGGTGGGTTTATATCCGTGAAATTAATAAAATTAAATACATGCAATGTTGTAATTCTATCCATGATGATCTGATATTATTTTTCCGTTGGGTTCATAAGCGAGCAACGATCTTAACACATTGCGGACCAGACATTTTATTACTAACCGTACCCAGTGGCCGGGTATTCTTTTGCGTCAAATATTTTTAAATCAGTGATAATTTGTTAGTAGTTAAAAATCATTGTCACGTGAAATATTTATTTTCAACAGCAACTTTAAAAGTGAATGATTCTTTAATATATTTCAATAAGTAAAAATTTGTACAAACTAAAAATTTTTCAAAGTATGATATTCAATAAAACATGTGACTAAGTAAAGTGAAACACCACAAAGGTTGCAAACATAGCTAGTTTCACTTCTTTTTCCGTTGATTTTGCACACTTTGCAACATTTTGTCGTGAAATTTCTTGCTTTTCGAAATATTTTTCTTTCTTGTTTTTCAGGGTTTCAAATAATTAATTCACGATACAAATTATCGAAAACTGCCCTTGACTATCACGTAGCAATTGTACGATGTCTCGTTAACGACCTCCTACGACGCAATATGAAAGACGAGATATCTCGTCATCGGCCCCGAACGACGAAACATGCAAGACGAGATATCTCGTCAGCGGTCCCCAACGCTGAAACAGAAAAGACGAGATATCTCGTCAGCGGTCCCCAACGCTGAAACATGCAAGACGAGATATCTCGTCAGCGGTCCCCAACGCTGAAACAGAAAAGACGAGATATCTCGTCATCCGTCCGCAACGATCTTAATTCGTCTCTCTGATTGAACCGGTCATTTCTGCGCGAGGGAAAAGCGCGTCGAAGACAGAGACGGGATTTTGTTTTGCTTAATAGAAGTGGCTTCTTCCGGTTCCGGATAACAGCGACGCTTCACGCGACCAGAAGTTACCGCGTGTGTCGGAAAGTTTTGGTGTTTCTTGCCGTTGGCGACGAAACGCGCCTGTCCTCGGCCTCGCCGACCATGTTTTTGCGACACTTCGTGGATGATGGAGCCGGATCCTTCCGCGGTGAAGCATCGTCGTTTGGTTTTGTGCACGGTTTACAGCTATTAAATTCGTAATTTTTCACAGAAGTTGCGTAAATCTGCTTTTTTCAAACGTTTCTTCCCTGACAATCAGCTTCAAATACAATTTTTTACTCTATCTGAACAAGTGTATTTCAATTGATCGGTAATTCTAGCGTTAATTCGTTTAATTTTGTAATGGAAACATTTGTTGATCTACTTGTAGCGGACAAAAGTTTAAGGCGACAAGACAATATAAAGCATAGCTTTATAGTTGATAAATATTTTGGAAATTGTAGCTCGAAATATCTCGATTTACACGATGGATAAGAAATCAAACTAGAACATAATCTGAGAATCAACGTTTAATAAAATTTATCACGTTGAATGCCACGCCAGTTATACAGGGTTTGCCCGTGGCGTCGCGATGAATTTTCTATTAATACGCTGTTGAAATATTACTTACAACAAATAAATGTAACTACTTTTAGATATTTTTTACTGCACTAATTTCTCCACGCCATTGCATTAATGATGGTAATAATGAAAAATTGATAAGTATTGACATTTGTCCAAATTATGTATTTCTATCAATTTGAGCGCGCCGGTCACCGGTGACCCCCGTGACATTCAACGTGTTAACAATGGTAATAATGAAGAATTGATAAGTATTGAATTTTTCTAAATTATGTATTTCTATCAATTTGACCGCGCCGGTCACCGGTGTCCCCCGTGGCACCACCGTCAAGTTGAGTGCCGGTCACCGGTGACCCCCATGGCATTCAATGTGTTTACCCCTTAACCTACAATTTATGTTCGAGAATTTTGGGCAGAAAACGTAAACAAGCTTGCGCAGCCTTTGAGTCATTTTCATGACTTGTATCACACCATTGCAGATTATTAATTTTGTATTACTGATTTTTGTATAAATAACCTTTTTGTAGTACTTGCATTTACCACAATTATTACATCAGGTTGTAATTACTTGTCAAATATCCCACAAATATTTATAACCTTAGGAGGGCGCCGCCATTAATATTTATATTTGGTCCAATCATCGTACGCGGGCTATGCCCGTCGTTGTAGGTTAAGGGGTTAAATGATTCAAAAGCGTTATTTTTTAGTATTAATTCTTTATTTGTTTACTGCCGTTACTAAAGAATGCATTTCTATTTATCTCACACACGCATAATGGTATTACTTTTGCGTAGGTGTTCGAAAAAATTGACAAACGCATATATGCGTCCTTAGTCCACACCGGACACTTACAGAAAACGCATATATGCGTCCTTAGTCCACACCGATAGCTTTCGTCAGACGCATATATGCGTCCATAGAGTTCAATGGGTTGATAAAGAAAACTATTCCGCCGACCAAGATTTCAAAGATCGCTCGGGACTTTATTAAAAAAGAAACGAAAGAGAAGGGACTGGAGGGTGAAACGTTTGGACGGGAAACGAGAAGAAGGAGCAAGAAAGATGAGAGAAAAAATAATAATACGGCGAAAGTTCGGTTTCAACTCTTGTTATAGAATGTCAGGGGGAAAGTTCCGGTGTCACGACTAACCCCTTCCTGTCGTTCGAGGGTTAAAGATCCCCCGTTTTGTCCCACCTGTTAGAAGTTCTCGCGCGGAAAGGATTCAAAGTCGTTAGGAATTTTTCTCGGAACCAGCTCCAAATCTACAACGTTGGATTCTGCTCGCTGGAGAGAAATTTCCTCGAGTTTCCTCCACCAACGTCACAGCACCCCTCTTTCTCCCCCTCTCTCATGATCTTTGCTTATGAGAGGGCTGCCTGATAAATATTCGAAGGAACCGCAGGAATTTCCTGCTCCATTTCGCTTGTCGATCCAGATCAGCTGTGATCGCTATGACCGAGTTCTAACCACTGCTATATATTAGTCCGAGTCATAACAACCAAAGAGGAGGAACGGGAGGGAGGAGATATTATTGCATTAAGTGTAAATAGTGTATATATATACATAAATATATATAATATATTTAAATATATTAAATATTATAAAATTTAAATTTATTTAAATTATAATAATTAACCCTTTGACTGCGGCAGACTCTGAGCCGAAACGCTTCGCGTGGACGGCGTGCAGCCGGCACTAACTGTCGCTGGGGACTGAATACTTTTTCACGCAATCTGAATCTGTTCGGCGGTGTATTCAATTGTAATATTGTACAGAATCAAATTACTGTTACTTTATCCACTCCAAAATTAATATTTTTCAATTTTTTAAATATTCTTTATCTTCAATATATATTATTTATTCGTCAAGGGTAAAGTTTTAAAACGCCATAATTTGATAATTATAATGTATTATAAAATATATAAAATGAAATGTACAAAACGAACTCCAAACCATACATAACTTTTGTCAAATGGCAGATGAACAGATGAAACGAATTTAAGATATAGGGAAAACTGACGAAATAAACGAGATTTTTCTTGTTGATAAGCAACAAGGTATGTTGTTTCTGAGTGTTACACGGATATGATAAAATAATTTCTTGACATTCAGTAAGACAGCAGTAAATGATCAAAGCCGTCGCCGAGCGCACATGTGCGCCCATAGTCTATATCGACGGCTTGCGCTGGGCGCATATATGCGCCCGTAGCAGTCAAAGGGTTAAAAACATTTAAATTATATTAAATATATAAATATTTATATATATATATAAATAATATAATAATACAATATGTACATAAATATAATAGTATGTAAGGTTATTACTATTCAGGAATTTTGTTTTTTTTTTTATACTTATTGTTAATTTTAATTTAGCTGTACTTTATTTTTGTTAATTAAATTTTTATATAAGGAATAAGCGAGGTGAGAAAATAAGGAGGATGTAAAGGAACGGAACTCTCTTGTAATCCCATTGGGAAAACAATAAAGTTATCTATTCTATTCTATTTTATTAGTCCGAGTCATATATAACTTCCGATGCAGCTAAGTAGAATCTATTGTTCGTATCTACCCGCTATGAGTTATCATGACAAGAAGTTTTTGATTTCACCACATAGACGAGGCTTTAGTTAGTCTTTTATGAACTGTTTTGTGTGATACACGTTACGTTAAACTGATTTTTTAATCTCTGAAATGCAGAGTTAAAAAGTACATATTCGTCATTTAATGCATTGGGAATTTAAACAAGGCAATAGTGCTACGGCGACAGCTGAAAAAATATACAGTGTATGTGGTGAAGATTAATAACTTTTGAGACACATTCGTTCGAAAGGTGTCAAACGTACAGATCACGCCAAAGAATCATGTTCAACCCTAGATTTATAAACATTCGTCTTACAGACGGCAAAAAATACGTAAGCAGTTGTAACTTTTAAAGCGAAGGAGGTAGAAAGATAAACTTCGATCGCTCAGAATAACTATTATTGTGTTCATTTTCATTTCAGAAAATTAATAAACAACTTTTCAGATTTAAAGCGTGTTTTATTGCTGCTTGTGTTCTATCAAATAAAAATCATCAATTTAACATGTTCGTCTGAGAGACGAATGTTTATGAATAGTGTATCTCCCACGCATGTTCATGAATCCAGAGTTAAGATCTTCAATATAATGTTTTCACAGAGCAATAATACAAATTGCATTTTAGCATTGTACACAATGCTGAAAAATGAAGCCAAATATTTCATCACGAACGAGCCACGGCAAACGATCCGTCCATCTAGATTTGTTCTGATACAGTTAGTACAGGTTCAAGGGACGTTAAATAAGTTAGCGGGGCCCGAGGCAACGTTCTTCACAGGCGGTGAAAAAACGTTTGCCCGCGAAAGCCGCAGAAAAATCGCCGACACGCACGCGACAGCGAAAGCTGACGAGAACCTTTTTTCCGAACGTAGTGTATAAATCACAGGGAAAACGTGTTTTGTCCCGGCTACCGAAAGCCCTGTGTCGCTTGACGTATTTATTGTTCGTTAGCTGAGCGAATGCGTGTCTGGAAAAAGCTATTTCGCTTAAAAATGTACAATATGCTCTCTATCTAAGAACGAAGATTGAGTTTCGGTTGTTTTGCAGAGGTAAGGATTACGATTTTTATTGAGCTTGTGTTTAACACGTTGAATGCCACCGGGGTCACCAGTGACCGGCACTCAATTTGGCAGTGGCGCCGTGAAGGTCACCGGTGACCGTCGCGCTCAGATTGATAGAAATACATAATTTGGACAAATGTCAATCCTTATCAACTTTTCATTATTACCATCGTTAATGTCATGGTGTAAAGAAATTAATACAATAAAGATATCTAGAAGTAGTTACACGTAATTGTTGTAAGTAATATTTCAACAGTGTATGCATCGTATAATAGAAAATTCATCGCGGCGCCACGGGCAAACCCTGTAAAACTGGCTTGGCTTTCAACGTCTTAACACGTTGACTGCTATGGGGGTCACCGGTGACCGGCGCGCTCAATTTGATAGAAATACATAAATTAGAAAAATGTCAATACTTATCAATTTTTCATCATCACCATTGTTAACACGTTGAATACCACGGGAGTCACCGGTGACCGGCACTCAACTTGACGGTGGTGCCCGTGGGGGTCACCGGTGACCGGCGCGCTCAATTTGATAGAAATACATAAATTAGAAAAATGTCAATACTTATCAATTTTTCATCATCACCATTGTTAACACGTCGAATACCACGGGAGTCACCGGTGACCGGCACTCAGCTTGACAGTGGTGCCCGTGGGGGTCACCGGTGACCGGCGCGCTCAATTTGATAGAAATACATAAATTAGAAAAATATCAATACTTATCAATTTTTCACCATCACCATTGTTAACACGTTGAATACCACGGGAGTCACCGGTGACCGTCGCGCTCTGATTGATAGAAATACATAATTTAGAAAAATGTCAATACTTATCAATTTTTTATTATTACCATCGTTAATGTAATGGTGTGAAGAAATTAATGAAGTATAAAACATGGAAAAATAGTTACACACTATAACTTATTTATTGTAGATAATAGTATATGTATCTTATAATAAAAGATTGATCGTGGCGCAACGGGCAAACCCTGTAAAACTGGCGTGGCGGTCAACGTGTTAACTATAAGGACAAAATTAGAAATATATTTAGTTATTAATTGGGATAGACTTCGATAAGACTTCCACCCTTAAGGGAACACAGAAGAGAGGAAGTGGTCATCCCACGGGCAAGGGAGTTTAAGGGAGGACTGACCAAAAAATGATACCAATCATCCAGATGTGATAAGGTATCTACTCGCAAGGGAGGTAGTCGATGGGAACTGCCGAAGAATCAAAGAGTACAAGAGGGGCAATATAGATAAATATAGATATAGAAATTAAAGTGCTCAGGTAAGTTTAACACGTTGAATACCATCGGGGTCTCCGGTGACCGGCGCGCTCAAATTGATAGAAATTCATAATTTAGAAAAATGTCATTACTTATCAATTTTTCATTATTACCATCGTTAATGTAATAATGTGAAGAAATTAATGAAGTATAAAACATGGAAAAATAGTTATACACTATAGTTTATTTATCGTAGGTAATATTCCAATAGTATATGTAACGTATAATAGAAATTTCATCGTGACGCCACGGGCAAACTCTGTAGAACTGGCGTGGCATTCAACGTGTTAACCTCGTGCGAAAGAATTATTATAACTTATTACGATTTTTTTCAGACGACAGACGACAGTCTAGCGATAATGTATTCCGTCCACAGCGATCATCAGCGATCTACGGACCACATAGGCCGCGAGTATTCCGCACTCAAAGGGTTAAATCGGCCTCGCGACTAGTTTCGTAATTGACGTTTGATTCGAATTTTCGCTAAGCCTTTGAATCCATGGTTGCTTGCAATTTTTCAGCCTGATAAAATTAAGGTAACTTGGATATGCTCCAAAGTTATTATCGCCTTCTTTCTTTATTTCAGTCGCTGTTTATTAGAGTTTTTCCGGCGCCCCCGTTAATTTCCCTTTTACGCGCATTAATTCATTTTAATTTGCTTTTAATCCTATTCCACCGTCCTTCCTGTCCTTCTTTTGCTCGCCCGGTTCCCCGAGTTTCGCGGATTTTTGCACGCCCGTACATTTTGTTCCGCGGCGCGCCATTTAGGTGCCATTTTCATGCAAACGTTGCCGCATCCTATTGAACCGGCGACGACAGCGGTACGAATTTCACAATTCGCGTGCACTTGAAATTTAAACCAGCATAACACTGCGCACAAAATGCGCCTTTCAAAGCCGCCGTATTTCATGTCTTCTTTCATATTACACTTAATGCTGCCCGCTTTTAACCCTTTCGCAAGGGAGGAAGCGCGCGTACGTGTGGCCGGGCAAATTTGCATAACACATCCTTTGCTAAGCTGACACAATTTCAGATGCACAAATAAACGTTGCATCGGTATAATAACCCGGAAGGGACGAATTACATTAACAAATGCGCTTCTTGCGCGAAATATAAAACACGACGCGTACACCGCAACTAAGTTTTTGACAGATCGTCCGAAATTATAAAGGTTCGCCTGCAACTTTAATTCACGCTTCCCGCTCTGAAATGTTTACATACAATGAATCGAAGTGAGTAGCTAAAAGGAAGTTGTTCGCCGTGGAGAAATTATACAGGCATTTTTTCCAACAATCTCCGCTAATTCTTTCGTTAACACTATTCCTACCGACACTTCACGTATAATTAGGCTTACCATACGTCCCGGTTTGAGATCCCAGTCCCGGCGTCCCGGTCAAACTTGAACAGCACCGACACCCCAACCAAAAAAATATATTCACATTTATTAACCCTTTGACTGCGGAAGACTCTGAGCCGAAACGCTTCGCGTGGACGGCGTGCAGCCGGCACTAACTGTCGCTGGGGACTGAATACTTTTTCACGCAATCTGAATCTGTTCGGCGGTGTATTCAATTGTAATATTGTACAGAATCAAATTACTGTTACTTTATCCACTCCAAAATTAATATTTTTCAATTTTTTAAATATTTTTTATCTTCAATATACATTATTTATTCGTCAAGGGTAAAGTTTTAAAACGCCATAATTTGATAATTATAATGTATTATAAAATATATAAAATGAAATGTACAAAACGAACTCCAAACCATACATAACTTTTGTCAAATGGCAGATGAACAGATGAAACGAATTTAAGATATAGGGAAAACTGACGTAATAAACGAGATTTTTCTTGTTGATAAGCAACAAGGTATGTTGTTTCTGAGTGTTATACGGATATGATAAAATAATTTCTTGAGAAATTCAGTAAGACAGCAGTAAATGATCAAAGCCGTCGCCGAGCGCACATGTGCGCCCATAGTCTATATCGACGGCTTGTGCTGGGCGCAAATGTGCGCCCATAGTCTATATCGACGGCTTGTGCTGGGCGCATATATGCGCCCGTAGCAGTCAAAGGGTTAATATGTTTTCAATTCATAATAATTTTGATTGCATTTCAAATATGAAAAACACAAATTAAGCGAAAAGCAAAATGAAAATGAGCCTCTTTCTCTTCTGCGTCCCGGTTTGGCTCTTCGTAATTATGGTAAGCCTACGTATACCTATTCGTATCGCGACATTCCCCCGTAAGACAGACTACAAATTTTCTTAGAAATTAAAAAATGAGAAAAGAAGTGAATATTGAAAAATTGCATTATAGGTTTATTTGAGGAAAAGTCTAAAATTTAAAGGCGGTTCGATTACGTTGTATATGCGAAATTCTGATCGAAACTTTAAAAACGGTCATTTGTCCGGTCGTGGTAGGAATAGTATTAATTCGACGTCGATGCATGATTAATTCGACACAGTAGCGGACAAAAGTTTAAGACCAAAGGGTCGAAGAAAATAATTTAATTATAAGAAAAACTAAACTGGTCGTTGCTCTATATTAATTTGTTATAAGTAATGAGCACGGATAACAACTGTTGCAAGCATCGAACATTCGAGAAGGCTGGTCGATAAGAAACAAAAAACAAAAAAAATTGAAAAAACAAACAGCAAAGATTCTTACACCATATCTTTCGAATCTTTCTTCCCTTTAACCCTTTGACTGCGGAAGACTCTGAGCCGAAACGCTTCGCGTCGACGGCGTGCAGCCGGCATTAACTGTCGCTGGGGACTGAATACTTTTTCACGCAATCTGAATCTATTCGGCGGTGTATTCAATTGTAATATTGTACAGAATCAAATTACTGTTACTTTATCCACTCCAAAATTAATATTTTTCAATTTTTTAAATATTTTTTATCTTCAATATATATTATTTATTCGTCAAGGGTAAAGTTTTAAAACGCCATAATTTGATAATTATAATGTATTATAAAATATATAAAATGAAATGTACAAAACGAACTCCAAACCATACATAACTTTTGTCAAATGGCAGATGAACAGATGAAACGAATTTAAGATATAGCGAAAACTGACGAAATAAACGAGATTTTTCTTGTTGATAAGCAACAAGGTATGTTGTTTCTGAGTGTTACACAGATATGATAAAATAATTTCTTGAGAAATTCAGTAAGACAGCAGTAAATGATCAAAGCCGTCGCCGAGCGCACATGTGCGCCCATAGTCTATATCGACGGCTTGTGCTGGGCGCATATATGCGCCCGTAGCAGTCAAAGGGTTAAATAACCCTGCGATCTTCGAAGGCATTCGAAAACTTTCCACAGTTACTGCGTGTCGATAATGGAAGCAGCAGACAAAGACAAAGATGATCTCGTGGAGGTGAGATGGAAGGGGGGGGGGGGGGGTCAGAGGAACTGGGTTCTATGAAAAATTTAACAGTTCGTGTACGGCAGTCCGGGGAGAATCACCCTTCTCGTTCGATCCTGAAAATTGGCGCTCGCTTTTTCGTGACTCGTCGCCGGTTCGTGCGTATCGTTCGGCCTCGATCAACAGCCGGACTTCGTTGCCGCGAACAGATCGACCTTAGAGCCTTCAGGCGGCAGCCTATTAGGCTGGAAATTATTTGAAACACCCTCGGCCCTTGTAATTTCCTGCATTTTCCTCTCTGCGACGCGGCCCTCGCGGATCGCGCGAACGATCGACATGAAACGGTTTAATTCGTTACCGCGAATCGACCTGCCAGAGAACAACGTTCGCGTTGAAATCGTGTTGCAACGGTTTTTCACGGCTGATCCAGTGAAATCTAGGACTTATTTGGACCGGTTTTTGCGTTAGGATGGATCCTGTGCCGAGAACGGACAGAGATTTTACATTTTCGGTTGTGCAATGCGATCGTTGGACACGGAAACGCGAAGCTTAGAGGGAATGTTCATGGTGTTTTGGAGATCGTTTCAATAAACGCAAGGGACTAACGGGTGAAACTGAATTGCATGATAAACAAAATTTGCATTCTGTGCTAATCAATAAACAGTGTTCTACCGTAATGACGATAAAAATGAATGTACGAATTATATTTGCAGACCATAAAACTGTTAGATTTCGAGGTTTGGGGTTTTTAAATGTTTTATTCTTGCCAAACTTTGATTTACAAGATCTAACACGTAACGAAGTGTAGAAACGAAAGCTACTGCGTCGCTGCTGGTGAAAATAAAGTCTGCCCTAAGTTTCTTATTGTCTATACAGGGTGTTCGGACAGCCTTGGGCTTAAATTGAAAGAGTAACTCCCTGAGACATTCTAAGACGAAAATAAAGAGTAACGATTTTGCGTTTGAGGCTTTGTTTATGAGTTATAACTAGTTAAAGATATCGTTTAATCCGGACCGTTCGACCCTTGAGCATCACTGTGGACTCAGCGACGTTACCGACCGAGTTGCCTCGGTTACCCGCTCTCAAGCGTCGAACAGTCCGGATTAAACGATATCTTTAACTAGTTATAACTCGTAAACAAAGCCTCAAACGCAAAATCGTTACTTTTGATTTTCGTCTTAGAATGTCTCAGGGAGTTACTCTTTCAATTTAAGCCCAGGGCTGTCCGAACACCCTGTATATATACCTGGGAATTTAGGGTAGTGGGGTAGGAAAAGTACAACAGGGATAGAGAGAGGGTTCAGGAGTTGACGAATAGATATGGGATAGATGACTTGGATGGATGAGTAACGGTTCAGGGTTTAGGACGGATGATTCGAAAGGATGAGTGGCGGTTCAGAAGTGTAACTATTTAAAGGAGATAGGACTGATTGTCTTAATTAAATAAGCGATATCTAACAAAACTATATTCTGCATTGTTCTATATCGTCTTCAACTTTTGTCCGCTACTATAAATTATGAAATGTTAACGTTCCTGCTCGGAAGTATTTCGCCAATAAAAAAATGTCGCTTAAGTGTTGAATATTCTTTTAGTAAATAACTTGGTATCGTAAAATTTCTTATGGTTAAATGTAGAAATCACTTCACACATTAATATTTCCGATATATTTCTTCCGTGGTCGACTCACCGACGACTGACGAAAAACAAAAGAAAGCAGTTTAAATTTGCCAGCCACAGGATGGCGACACCCGATCCACATAATACAAATACATTACACAATAATAAATTTATTCATTCGGCCATATAACCGAGTTGCACCTTAACCCATTGACTGCCATGCAAACTTAACACATCTTGCCCTGAGTGCCACGGTTTTATATTAACGAAGACATTTTAATCGTTTAAGCTATAATTTTAATAGTTTTTAACACGTTGAGCCCGGCGTCGGTCTCTGAGGACCGGTACTAGAATTTTCGTTTGGCTGGCGTCGGTCCGTCTAATGAATTATCATCTTCTGATGATGACAACCGTACTACTCTGCGACGTTTGGAAGATAAAAATATTTCACTTCACGTGTCACTATCTTCTTCCCTTTCTGACATATTCAATGTTACGGGCAATAACTATTTTCAAAACTAAACTCAACTTTCTTTTTACGAACAATCTGTACACTTCGGCAGGTCTTTTCCAATTAATCGCCTCTCGAAGGTACGTACGTGACTTTTTTATACATCACACGAAAATATAGTGAACAGAATCACACCAGTACACCTAAAAGGCGTCGAAATTAGCGCAACAAAGAATAATTCCTCATCCTCTCAGCGATACCCTACAACTTTGCATCGCTCGCCGGCTGCCGACTGAACGGAAAGGACAGCAAAGTCGGCGCCGGGCTCAACGTGTTAACACTATTCCTACCACGACCGGTCAAATGACCGTTTTTAAAATTTCGATTAGAATTTCACATATACAACGTAATCGAACCGCCTTTAAATTTTAGACTTTTCCTCAAATAAACCTATAATACATTTTTCAATATTCGCTTCTTTTTTCATTGTTTGGTTTCTGAGAAAAATTTGTAGCCTGTCTTACGTGGCAATGTCGCGATAGGAATAGATATACGTGAAGTGTCGGTAGGAATAGTGTTAAAGGTCCAATAATGTCCATTAAGTCGTTTGTGTTCGATGCGCTAGCAGCACACGCTTCTTGTGCAGAGATTTTTTTACATAATTAAATATAATTGTGGGAATGCGATCGGGTGGATGCAAGTTCGGGAAAGTCTGAAGAGTGCTTGAGTTGGGCGATCTTCCACCGGCACGCCGGCTGCTTAGAGCACAATTCATTTCTGAGCGCTCCGCCGCGAAAGGGTTAATATGTTCTCTACACCATATGTATATTTTTCATTCATCCTTTATAATAATTCCTAACTCAAATGGTTATTTGTAGCCAATCTAAACTTGCAGCACACACTACGAGATATCCCGTAGTTGGCAGTCAACGGGTTAATACGCTCGGAATTGTTCCCTCCTTGGCAATAAAGTTGCTCGCAATTATCGCGCGATTGGAGATTTCAGGGAAGCAAAAGGAAAAGTGCTCATGTCACGGAGTAATAAAGCTGTGTTACAATGTTCTCCATCCATCGAAACGTATTCCGTCGAATCTAAAGCGAGATCAGGCCGCATTAAGTGCGATATCTGCCGTGCGCGCGACCCTTAAACCCTTTCGTCAGGCGAATCTTAACTCGTTGCCGCAAATGACGTATACAGCCGTCCGATCTTTGGCGATATGTAGGCAAATGACGACTATAGCCGTCGTGCACGTTTTAATCGATAAAAAAAAAGAACAGCGTTAGTACGAAGTGTACTAACACACACATTTGTTAATTATTGAGTAACGCATCTAAAAAAAAGGTTATAGCATGCCGCACAGCATATTAATTGTTCTTTTATGCGGTTATTATTATACTATTTTATAAGCAAAATAACTTACAAATGATAATTTTGTTTCAAACCGATTTTCTTGCGTTAAGGTTACACCTTTTTACTCTCTTTTATTCATAGGAATCATTTTGAATTAGTAAAGCAAATGCTGTATAGTCGTCACGACGATCATAGCCGTCATTAAGCTCTGGGAAGAGAAAAAATTACACGATGAGCAAACGACGGTTATAGCCGTTGAGAGTTTTTTTTTTGGAAAAACTGTAGCCAAATGTGATAATTTTCACTTCCAAACGTACAACTTACGCTTGATTCCATCTGGCAGTCATAAACAATTGAAGAGAAAGAATGTGTTTCTGAGCACGATCATCAAATTAAAAGCACGCGGCAACGGGTTATACGTGCATTGAGAATAAGCATAAATTAAGTGTCGACAGAATGGAGAATTACAAAAATATTGACTGCTTTTATTTTTTTAACAGTTGACCGACCGAATGGGCAGATAATATAAAATTCTGTTTCTCTTCTAGATCCTATTTGGTTTTTCTACCATTAATTTTAATTTATTTCAGAGAAGTATAGTATGCCAGGCCAAATGCTATAATTTTCACTTCCAAATATACAACTTACGCTTGATTCCATCTGGCAGTCATAAACAATTGAAAAAGAAAGAATGTGTTTCTGAGCACGATCATCAAATTAAAAGCGTGCGGCAACGGGTTAAACGTGCATTGAGCATAAGCATAAATTAAGTGTTGACAGAATGAAGAATTACAATAATATTGATTGCTTTTATTTTTTTAACAGTTGACCAACCGAATGGGGAGATAATATAAAATTCTGCTCATTTCTAGATCCTATTTGGTTTTTCTACCATTAATTTTAATTTATTTGAGAGAAGTATAGGATGCCAGGCCAAATGTGATAATTTTCGCTTCCAAACATACAACTTGCGCTTGATTCCATCTGGCAGTCATAAACAATTGAAGAGAAAGAATGTGTTTTTGAGCACGATCATCAAATTAAATGCGTGCGGCAACCGGTTAATCGGCCAAAGCACGTTTAACGACCCTGCAAAATTATTTTGTACCCCAGGAAAAATTGTTCTGCCCCTTGTTACGACGTAACCATTCGCTCTATACGATTCAAAGAATCGCCAGCCGTGTTCGTTCGAGGCGAGTTTCGCATCGTGCGTTCTCCTGCCGGGGCACTTTTCTCCCCTGCGCTCTTTTGCAGTTGCATAATTCTTCCGCAGCGTTAACAAAGTTCTTCCGAGGAAATGGCCGTTCCTCTCTCCCGTAGAAGCGTGCAGAGCCAGGAGGAATATAAAGAGCGAGGGAAACAGAATTTCTGTGACGCACGGTGAACTTCGTCGCAGCATTTTTCGAGGAACACGGCGACAAATGTTTTGACGTTCAAGAGCTGGGCACGTTGCGTAACACGAAACCACCACTGAAACGATTACGAATTTGTGGGATTTCGCTGGGAAATGAACATAAAAATGAGCACAGTTGCACGGAAAGTAAATAATGTGAGCAATTATGCAAGAACAATTTATTTATATATGTTGTAGTATCGTAATTTCCGAAAATATGTAGCGGCTGGCCGTACAAACAATAGCGTCGTTCAACGTATACACGGCTAACGCGATTTATGACACGCGCAGCAGGAAAGCTATTTTTGAAGAAACCTTTTTTAGATTCTTTCATCCGCATGGTTCTTTAATTAGTTGTTTAGGAATTATCTCAATAGGGAATTGCGGACGTCATAAACTAAGGATTTCCGTAAGGAACAAGGTACGAGACCTAACGGCCGAAGATCGTGGACCTCGGTATAACGATCTCCTTAACACATTGTATGCCGGTGGCATCTGAGGCATTTAAAACTGTAGGTGAAGAAAATATTTAAAATTTTATACATTATTGTAAAACATTAAAATTGGTTTGCATATTCATTATATGCAATTTAACGATAACGAAAAATAGAAACAAACAAATCGCCAAACAAAAGAATGTTGTATTATCGCAAATCCGGCGCTAAAGCAACAGACTTCCAAACCCGCGTTTTCGCGGGGCCGGCATACAATGTGTTAAGAAATTCTGATGCATTGCCAAACCGATGTGACGGGATACGTCCCCACCTAATCGCTCCGTCCTTCCTAAAGGAACGCGCTGAGGGCGCAAGGAAGAGGCGGTGATTAAGTAAATGAACAGCCCTGATTGGTAAATACCGGAAATATGGAATTGACCAATCAGGAAAAGTTCAAAGAGTCGCGGAGGAACGTAGGGAATAGGAAGCTAGTCTAACTGGAAAACGCGAGCGGAACAGTACAGCAAAATAGATAGACGCTGAAACTTATGCTGTAAAGAGTGAACACGTAGAAAATAAAGCAAACCCTTCAGGTATCGCAATAAATTTCCAAAGTTTTCATGAAAAATTAAAAATTGGTCGTTTTGTTCGGTCTTGATAATTACAGTGTTAAAAGTGAATCTCTTCCAATCGGAAGAATGCCGTATTTATTCTCTTGGATTTCAATCAATGATTGAGAAATTATTTTATCATTTTTGTAGTATCGTAATTAATTTTATAGAGTAAGAGAAAGTGAGGGGTGGACAGCGAGAGTTCAGACCTGCTTGGGGAAAACCCTTGGCGACGCGCGAGGCCCTCGAAAAATGCCCAAATATGGTCATGTTTTTTGGAATATGCCCAAATATGGCCATACTTGAGGGATTTTTCCGAGGTACGGGGTGGGAGAAAGGCCAAGGGCTGTCGACAGTTTTCTCTGGTGAAAACCGGTTAGACGTTGCACCGTGTAGCAGAGTCTTGCGATATTGGGAATGGGGTTTTATATTGCTAAATGAAATAAACTCTTATTTGTGAAATAATACTATGATAATTTATTGATACTTTTATATAGCACGAGAAAGGGCAATTTTGACCGCACCTAGCTAGTTTTGTCACAAGACTAGCAGAACGCAGTGGTCAAAATTCTTACAACCCTGTCCGGGTCCTTCAGCCCCTACAGTTCTGTTTCTCGATGTTTTCGAACTTTCTAAAATGCCAGATCTGGCTTCGCTCCTTGGAAGAAGCCCTTGAGAAAGTACGTTAAGAGAAAGCTGGTTTATGGTTAATTTTTGCTTCGTAGTATTTCTGTATTCAATTTCCAACATGCGAAGAGTAAAATTTATACAGAATATTGTAACCATATTTCCGTAATCGTTACAATAAATATTATTATTATTATAACACTACATTTACCATGCTGTACCTTATAAATTAGTTAGCCTAATTTCGTCGACTCTTTCGTCTTAAGCTTTTATTTCTGCTGTACGCGAAACGTACACGTCTAGGGAACAAACGGACGAAAACGATCAGAAGTTTCCACGTGGCTGGTCAACCCTTTCGTTTCACAGATCCCTTTCCTTTCTCGTCCCTTCGCAGGATGAAATTTTTGCTATTCAGACGATATCGCGGTCGTTCGTATGCCGTTGCCCCGGCGAAGTACCGATCGCTCAAGTGAAAAGTCAAATAGGAGCTCGCGATCGGCCCGGGGGACTTTGTCAATGTCTTTGTACCGGCGAGAAAAAGGATACACCGACGCGGGGCGTACGTCGTGCTTACGTGCGATCGAACAATCGCAATTTATTTCGCCGCGCTATCTATTCCGGTGAACGCGTGCAAGAAAGTCCCGTCGATTTCGGGCAACGGAAAATAAAACAAGAGCGAGGGAAAAACCGCGATAAAGTCGACCCAACATCGATACAGCCAGCGCGTAACTGCCCTGGGATTTCTTTTCATCCTTTTCTCCCACTTTCCATTCTATTTCTGCCCGCGTTACCTCTTACTCCAACGCTTCGCCGCTTTTCGATCCTCTGATCGCTGAATATGAGATAACGTTGCCACTTGAAACCGTTTTAACTAGGTTCCCGGTGTAAATTGTGTAGTATCGTAATTAATTTTAGAACATAAGATAAGGTAAGGTGTGAACAGCGGGATTTCAGACCTGCTTGGGAAAAACCCTTGGCGACGCGCGAGGCCCTCGGAAAAATGCCCAAATATGGTTATACTTGAGGAATTTTTCCGAGGTACGTGGTGGGAGAAAGGCCAAGGGTTAGCAACAGTTTTCGCTGGTCGAGTAGAGTTGAATCGGACGTTGTACCGAATAGAGTTGAATTAGACGTGACACCGTGTAGAGAGTTGTTAATTAAGTAAATTAAGTAAAATTTGTACATAGCATTGTAATTATATTCCTATAATCGAATAATAAATATTATTATTATTGTAACACTACAATTGTTTGGTTTATTAAATCAAATACGGCCATATTTGGGCATATTCCAAAAACATGACCATATTTGGGCATTTTTTGAGGGCCTCGCGCATCGCCAAGGGTTTCCCCCAAGCAGGTCTGAACTCTCGCTGTCCACCCCTTACTTTCTCTTACTTTATAAAATTAATTACGATACTACCTAAAGAAAATTTTGAAAAGATTTATAAATGTATTCTCATAGGAGGAAAGGATCAGCGTTGAATAGAAAACCGAGTTGTGGAGTTGTATAGAGTTGAGTGTTGAACATAGAACTGCTAGAAATTATTTTTTTGGAGAAAAAATTGTACACTACACTGAGGAGCATAACTATAGCACCACCCTCATTTTGAGTGTTTCGGACTTATGAGTGGGAATGCAAAAATATCAAACATATGAGGTGAAGGGTTATGGTAAATAATAAGTTTAGTGTAAATATCTGTTACAATTCGTATTGGTGAGATTTGCGAAAAGAACCGCGGTTCTTTTCAAAAAGGAATTTCGGTGATGGTAGTGTGATAGTTTGGGGGGCATTTTGCATAAATGGCTGTTGAAACTGAGTTTTCCATCAAAACAGATGGACAGTACAGAATACATCAGCATACTACAAAATAATTTATTGCCGTTTATTAATGAAAATAATACTATGAAATGGACGTTCCAACAAGATAACGCGGCCATACACACCAGTCGCAGAACGATGGCATGGCTTCAGACAAACGGGATTAATGTTCTCAAATGGCCAGCGTGTTCTCCTGACCAAAATCCAATGAAAAACGTCTGGAGCATAATTGTAAGGAAGGTTTATACAGAAAATCGACAGTTTCAAAACGTCGTAGAACTGAAAAATGCGATAATTGCGATCAGCAATGAAATCCGCGAGGAAACTTTTCAAAAGCTGACTGAGAGTATATCAAATCGCATTTTTCAGGTTATAACAAAAAAAGGTGGACCTACAAATTATTAATTGTATCTTTTATCAATTGTTCTTTTCTGTTTGTAATTTATAATTGTATCTTTAATAATACGGTGCTATAGTTGTGCAGCGATACAAAAATCAGTTTATACGAATATGTCGTTTGTATCGACAGAAAATTACAATAAAACTTTTCTGATGTTTACTATTTATCATACCCTTTCACCTCATATAATCGACTTTTTTGTAATCCTATCGAAAATTCCGAAATACTGAAAAATATGAGTGGTGCTATAGTTATGCTCCTCAGTGTATAAATGTTTTCTCAAAGGGGGAAAGGATCAGTGTTGAATAGAAAACCGAGTTGTGGAGTTGCATACAGTTGAGTGTTGAACATAGAACTGCTTGGCAGGGTTGGGTTAGAAATTATTGTCTACTGTATACTTTTGCTATTAATAATAATAATAATAATAATAATAATAATAATCTTAAGGCCTGTTCCCTACACTATTTTTGCAATATTTAGCAATATTTTAGCAATATAAAATTTTATTTTATTATGCAATAGCGAGAGGAAATTATTTTTTTTTTTGGAGAAAAATTTGTATACTAGTTCAGCTCGTTTTGATATCGAAGTTAAAGTGGAATGGTAACGTGTGAACGCCGAAATAGACATGGAAGGTAAAAAGGGATCGGGGGAAAAAGGGATCAGAGATCAATAGGGAAAATAATCGTTCTCGAAGCGCAAACCTGTTTAATTTCATTCGCCTTTAGACGCTCAAACGACGTGTCTCGCATTTTCTCACCCGAAGCTGCACGTTTTAATCGAGTCAAAGTGCCGAGGGGCTTAGGTCCTCCCAACAGAATCGCGCGTGTGACAGGTAATCTTGGCGAGATCGCCTTCAGGGGCTGTAAATTAACGCTTCATACCCGAAGCGCTTTTCCGTTCAATGAAGATTTATATTTATTATCGACATCCCTGTCACGTTCGCTGTGTCCTTAACCGGAAACGAACGGGGACGGTCGTACCCTTTAGTCGGCACGCCCTCCCTGGCGACAGTCGTCTAGTTTATTACTCGTTTCCCGTCGTATCGATGTTTAATTTTCTGATCCCTGCACTTCATTCCGATATAATTACAGAACAAAAACTCGATTTTCGAAGCCGATCGACAAACGTGTTCTTATGGTGGAATTTTTGCATAACAGAACGAACATGTTCTGTTCAATTACTTACAATTGTAAAAGTTGAATAAAAATTGACAGTTAATGCATTTTGAACGTTACCATTAATTAGAGGATACTTTGAAGTAAAAAATGCCCCATTGAACGATTAACAATTTTTATTAGGATATAAAAAATAAAAGGTTAATTTCTATGAAATATTACATCTAATCTAATATTATATGAAATCTTACATCATATGGTATACTGTCATGGCGGCTTGAGCGGAACATGTGATTTCGGCGTGGCAGTCAAAGGGTTAAGTGGATATTGAGAAAGTCAGCAGTATGTTTAATTGTCTACAGTGGCGGACAAAAGTTTAGGAACAAAGGGTCAAAGAAAATGAGAAAGAAAGAAAAAAAGAGGTTCTACTGTAATTCTTAAATGGACAAAATATGTAACTTTGAACAAACCTAGCTCTATTATAGCATATGCCTGCGATTCCTACAATGAGTAACAGAAAGATTGATCCATTTGCATTTTCTTTCTTAACTTCGATACTGTATATTTTATTCGACTGAACCTTATCTGAATATTTAATAAAAACGCTGGGAAACATTGGTGTCGAATTTAATTTTAGTACGGCTTCTCATTCTTGCACGGTAAACATTTTTGTGGTTTTACTCAATTTTTAACTGTAATAAAATCATACGTCCACTTGCGGAAGAATAGAAAATTTAAGAAATTAAAACGTAAAACTGAAAAACTTATGAAACATAGAACTTAAATTTAGACGTAAAGGCAACATTAAACACTTAAAAAAACTTCAAAATCTTAATTAAGTCACTTGAGCAAGTGGATCTATCATATTGTTACGGTTAACAATTAAGTAAAATCACAAAAATTGTTTTACTATTCAAAAATCAGAAGCCGTACTAAAAACAAATTTTACACCAATATTTTTCAGCGTTTTTATTAAACATTATTCCTACCGACACTTCACGTATACCTAATTCCTACCGCGACATTCCTACGTAAGACAGACTACAAATTTTTCTAAAAAAATAAGCAATAAAAAAGGAAGTGATTATTGAATAATGTATTATACGTATATTTGAGGAAAAGTTTAAAGTTTAAAGGCGTTCAAATTATATCTATGAAATTCTAATCGAAATTTTAAAAACCGTCATTTGACCGGTTATGGTAGGAACAGTGTTAAATACCGAGATCAGTTTCAGTCAAATAAAATATACGGAATCGAAGTTAAGAACGAAAATGCAAATGGATCAATCTTTTTGGTACGCACTGTATTCTTTTTCTCTGCAAACGCTGCAAACGACAACCGCCAACATTTCTTCGTTTCACATAATTGAGCCGTTTATTTTGAAAGTGGCCTAAATTCCATCTATCTTCAAATCGAGATATTTAAGGGTTTGCGGTTCAATGAATTTAAAAATATACGTATAGGATACCAATGAGTCATACTGCTTAAGTGTATCTAAAGGTGTTAAATTTATAGTTCCTATTAAAATAGTGGCAATTATTAAGTGAATAATATGCGTTTTCTTATCAAGAATAGAGTTAGGCCATTTTCAAAATAAACTTTTTAATCATTTCATTGACCAGCAAATTTTCATGTAACAAAATCTTAATAATTCTAAATATATTAGTAACAATTTGCTTCAAACTGAAAAGATCATGTAAAAATATAACTGTTAAGGTAGCTAACTCGATTTTTTTGGAAAATGGACTTAGGCCACTTTCAAAATAAACGACTCAATTATCTATCAGTCCGATAATTTGCTTCGAAATCTTCAACCCCCGAGAATTCACCCTGACAGGAGATAAGGAAAGAGAATGTATTGAATGAACGTAGCGACGGATACGATGCTGGAAATAAAGCACGTGCTGAGGCAAGAAGATATTGGCCGCGTTGGCGCGCGCAGAAGCGTGGCAGACAATCGTATGGCCGGTTATACGAGGCGAGAAAATATAATCGCAACGTTGCTTGTCGGCTAGGGTCGTTCGTCTCCCGGAGGAATACGGAAGAAAAGTCGATATCCGACGAGCGGTCGTCGGAGAGCACGTTCGTGATACCGCAGGAACATGTGTACGTACATGTTCCGCGTGAAATAAGCGGAAAAGGGAAGGAAGGTAGAGAGAAACGCGGTGGGGACGGAGGAGATAGCGTGTTCGAGCAAAGGGATCGAGAGCGAGGGGGGACGGAAGGGGGTTGAACGATAAAAAGGGCGACGATGCCAACGGGGGGTGGGAGCGAGACAACGTTGCGGCTTGCAATTCGAAACAGGTCTAGAATAAACCGCGACAGAAACTGGGTTTCCAAGGATGATTTGATGGCACTTTTTTCTTCGTACGATCCTGGACTATTCGTCGTTAGGATTTGAAAAGTGCTTTTTTTCTTTGAGCGTTGAAAAAGGTTGTCGTTACCACGTTGACTGCCATGGGGGGCACCCGTGACCGGCACTCAACTTGGCAGTGGCGCCACGGCGGTCAACGGTGACCGTCGCGCTCAGAGTGGTAGAAAAACATAATTTGAACAAATGTGAATTATTATCGATTTTTTATTGTTACCATCGTTAATGTAATGGTGTGAAGAAATTAATGAAGTATAAAACGTCGAAAAATAGTTATACACTATAACTTATTTATTGTAGATAATAGTATATGTATCGTATAATAGAAAATTCATCGTGGCGCCACGGGCAAACCCTGTAAAACTAGCGTGGCATTCAACGTGTTAATTATGAATGGTATCGAATTGGAAGTTAACACGTTGGCTGTCATGGGGGTCACCAGTGACCGGCACTCAACTTGGCAGTGGCGCCACGGCGGTCACCTATGACCGTCGCGCTCAGATTCGTAGAAAAACATAATTCGAACAAATGTCAATAATTATCGATTTTTATTGTTACCATCGTTAATGTAATGGTGTGAAGAAATTAATGAAGTATAAAACATCGAAAAATAGTTATACACTATAACTTATTTATTGTAGATAATGGTATATGCATTGTATAATAGAAAATTCATCGTGGCGCCACGGGCAAATCCTGTAAAACTAGCGTGGCATTCAACGTGTTAATTATGAATGGTATCGAATTGGAAGTTAACACGTTGGCTGTCATGGGGGTCACCAGTGACCGGCACTCAACTTGGCAGTGGCGCCACGGCGGTCACCTATGACCGTCGCGCTCAGATTCGTAGAAAAACATAATTCGAACAAATGTCAATAATTATCGATTTTTATTGTTACCATCGTTAATGTAATGGTGTGAAGAAATTAATGAAGTATAAAACATCGAAAAATAGTTATACACTATAACTTATTTATTGTAGATAATGGTATATGCATTGTATAATAGAAAATTCATCGTGGCGCCACGGGCAAATCCTGGTATTCAACGTGTTAAACAAATGTTTTGGGAAAGCAAAAAAGGTTGCGATCGCTTTTTACGTTTCCGTTCAGCAGTCTCTCAATCTTATCGATTCAACAAGATCCGAAAGGTGTGAAAACGTAAGAACTTTCTCGGTTACCTGATACCTCCACCTGAAAGTCACGCTAGCTCGAATCCTCCCGTCGATTTCGGGAAACGTGAGCTCGGAGCGGTTCTAATAACGCATCAGCATCGCCTTCGCCCCTGCCCAGCTACACGAACAGCCGTAACCCTGTTTCAATCCCAAAGCCCGGCCCCAATTTTCCGCTAGAACTGCAACGAGAAGAAGGGAGGGAGAAAAAGGCGCGAAGGAAAACCGCGATGCAAATTCGCCGTTCGATAAAAGCGACGCGAAACACGCGATGGCTCGCGTTTGGCGCGCAGTTCGGCTTCAATTATACACGGATTCCGCGGGAGCGGTCGTTACAGGAGGGATTAATTAAAATTGAATATCTCGTTGAAATTTAATCGCGTGATCAAAGCGAGACGGTAAGGTGGGACGGCGCAGAGAGCGGCGAGACTCCGCGGGGATAATCGACGTGATTGTCGGCGTCAAGCCGGATACGCGCGGTCTCCCCGGTCGATTTGTTGGCTTTTAAGCGCTATTGCATCCGGCCGATAATACGCGGAATAATTTGATAACGCCGCTGCCACGCGTGCACGTGAGCCGCGTTCGGGATCGATCCCCGCTGAAAAAACCGATCGCTCGACCCTTTCGTGCTCCGCGAATAACGGCGATGATTCGTTAAGCGTTCGACAGGAGCCACGCGATAAGTGTTCTCATGGTATCGCTAACCGAGGAATTGGTGATTCTTGGAACCAGTCGAGCGGGTGATACAATGCAGATTGGCAGTGCGGACACAGAAAGAGAGAGTCGATAGTGAGGATACATCTCTTACAAAAGTGAAGTTCGCGTAATATTTCTGCAATTTCCATGCATTTCATCATTTGCATAGAAAAATTCTATAAAATCATGTTTGTAGAACGGAAGATGGAGTTGAGATGTGAAAAATAAAAGTGAAGCGATTAAAGTATTAATAAAAGTATATTTAAAACAATTTAACAATAAGAACTTAAACGACTTTACAACTTAGCGACTTCAACACACTTTCTACGTTCACAATCAAAACCTTTCTTCCACGTTAGTCAAACACTTTCTGCTTCACCGTCCAATACTTTCTGCCACGCGCTCACATTTTCCCTGTCATATTCATCCAAACACTCGTTTCCTTTCATTCTAATTGTCAACCTTTCTCACTCGATGCGTTCGGTCACGACCACCCAGAATTTCTCAGTCGCAATGTTTTCTCAAGTGCTCATCCTTCACGCCTTAGAAACATTCGAATCCAAACTCTTTCTGCCCTCATAGTCAAACTTTTTCTACCCTCACGGTCAAACTCTTTCCGCCCCTGCAGTCAAACTATTTTTGCCCTCATGGTCAGATTTCTTCTGCCCCAGCAGTCAAACTCTTTTTGCCTTCACAGTCAAACTCTTTTTGCCCCCACTGTCAAACTCTTTCTGCCCTCATGGTCAAATTTCTTTTGCCCCTGCAGTCAAACTCTTTTTGCCTTCACAGTCAAACTCTTTCTGCCCCCATAGTCAAACTCTTTTTGCCCTCACAGTCAAACTCTTTCTGCCCTCATGGTCAAATTTCTTTTACCCCTGCAGTCAAACTCTTTTTGCCCTCATGGTCAAATTTCTTCTGCCCCTGCAGTCAAGCTCTTTTTGCCTTCACAGTCAAACTCTTTCTGCCCCCATAGTCAAACTCTTTTTGCCCTCATGGTCAAATTTCTTTTGCCCCTGCAGTCAAACTCTTTCTGCCCCTATAGTCAAACTCTTTCTGCTCTCACGGGCAAACTCTTTCCAGCCCAGCAGTCAAACTCTTTTTGCCTGCATAATCAAACTTTTTCTGTCCTCATAGTCAAACTCTTTGTGCCTTTACATTCTGTGTTTACACGACAATCGCTCAACTCAAGTACACTTCAGACTTTCCCAAACTTGCATCCGCTCGATCGTATTCCTACAATTGTAAAGATACAAATGCCCGACCTGGAGTGCACGCGATAGCGAAACATCCGTCGTCGCTGGATCGAAACTCTTACGATAAGGAGGGCGACATCGCTATGCGGCTCGCGTAACGCGCGACCCAAAAGGGTTAAACGTTCGAGGACCGATTTCGCGGAAAATCGGCGAAGAAACAACGATATTGGCTCCGGAGAAGGATCCCCTGCAGCTCGTTGGAATGCGAAATTCGCCGTCCTCGGAGGTTCCAAGGTAAACCGATCCGCTCGAATCGCGGTGCTCTCGCGATGGAGGCGTTTCCGGTTCTCCTTTTCCTACCCCTATCCCTCCCGTTCCCCTCGCTCTCGTTCCAATTCCACATCGCCCTCCCGCTCTTCTCTGGTCCCTTTGCACGCGGAATCGTTTAATGGAAATTTGCGAAACAAGTTGTTCGCCACGCTACATTCAATTATCGCGGCGCGCCGCCGGTAAATGCGAACTACGTTCGAGAAGTTTTTGGTTATCGTGGCCGAGGATCGCGGTTGAAACGTTGCCCGACGATTTGCCCTGCTCCGTGTAATTCGCCGATTATGTGCAGTCGCGTAATTGTTTTCCTTTCGACGATCGCTCGTTTAATTGATTGCCTCGGCCCGCTCGGCCGCGCTCGAAATTACAAAACCGTTGGCAAGGAAGGATTTAAAGTTCGTCGACCCGGTGAACGACGACCCCCGACACAATGGCGGAAATTTTCTCCCGCGGACCTCGCATGCCCCGCTGCACCACGACCGTCTCCCTCGAATTTCACTGGGCTGATTCCCTTTTTTTTCCCGCAACGATACCTCGGGGCTCTTCGACGCGATTAATTGATCGGTGGGAATGTCGAACTCGGGAATTCTCGTGCCATCGAGTATGAAATTAACGATACTAATGATCAGGCTGCAGATTTTTTACGAAAATTCGTGTCCTCGTAAGGGCGAGTGAAATGATAAAATTTAACAATTCATTTCGTCCCCTAAATTTTACAGCTTACAATTGATCTTAAATATTAGGTATACAAGTTAATTTTAATCTTTTTTTTGACAGGTTCAGAGTTTATATGAATTTGTATGCCCAAAGGTTAGTGGATGAAGCAATTTCCCTCGCTTTTTATAACCTTTGCTCATCTTTTGGATAACGGATACCTGATTTGAAGAAACTAGGCTGTCTTATTTCGATGAACTCATCTAAAAGTGATGGCAATTTTTGTCCTGGACATCGAAATTTCCTTCCCGGAACCTTCGGTATCAATATTTGCTGGTAGAATGAGATACAGCATTCTCACTAAGAGCATCACGGATCATTTTTTAGCTTCAGCGGCGTTTCTTTTTCAACTGATGTGCGAAGAGCACATAATGACGAATGTTCTCTTTCCTACACGCCATCTCTTAAAGTGTTGTTTACCCAGATCACGTTGACCAAATCAAGCAGTTTTCTAATACTTTGGAAAGCTAGATGTCTACGCTATAAAACTTCAAAAATATTCAAATTGTAAACAGCCTTTATCATAATAGAAAGATGAAAGAGTAAAATTAACTTGTACACCTAATATCTTGCACGTCTATGCGAACTGCGTGTATTCTGCGGTTTTTCGCTAATCGAAATTTCCTGTGAATACTTAAAAATCTAGTAGTGTTACTTTCTTCTGTCGCATATGCGATATTATTCTTGATTAATTTTCACCGATAAGATTCCAGTTTTATAATTTCTTCCACCTCCTCTCGGTGATCGAACTTTTTCGCAATCAAAAAGCGCTGTTTCACAATTTTTCCAGTTCGACGACCCAGTACAGTGGCTCCAAAAAGTATTTGTACACTATGTCACAAATAAATTCGTTTAACCTTGCAATTCTGAGTCTGATAGAAGTATTTGATAAAAACTTTGTGGGTGTGTAGATCGTAATAGTATACGTATGAATTAATCTCTTCTTTTCATCTGAATGCCATTTTACAGGGGTGAAACACAGCGTTGAAGTTGCTGAGTGTTCTCTCATTTTTTAAAGATAACTTTGTAATGGTACTTGATGAACCAAAACCTTTCAAATAGAAAGTGTTTAATTCTTAATACCCTATCGCCCTGTCATAAAAAGAATGTTGGGATGGACGCTTCGCGAATATTTGAGGGATGTCTCGCACCCTGAGCGTGCAGACAATGCGTGGAAAGAGCCGAATTAAGGTCACTTTCACTTTTTTTAATCGATCATCAATCTACAACAAAAGGTTCAAGGTGACAAGCAGCCATCACGAGCCAATCACACACATTCAGAAGTTTTACATTTTCATTGTCCATAAAGTTTCCTTAAACAAATGCCTCTTGTGTTATACTCATTTCCATAAAAAAAGAGACACAGAAAAGCTTGTTTTCAAAGCGTGAAAAATCGTTGAAAGTTTGAAATTCGTTATCAGCCCCCTTAAAAGATATTTTGCTGCCAAAAAAAATTGCTCCACGCAGGAGACACCATGCTCTGTACGCAAATAAAGTTTCATTGAAATCAGAATTTCAGAAGTCTGATGAATTTCCTTATAATACAGTGTACGAATATTTTTTGGAGCCACTGTATATTTGAGAAAAAGTCTAAATTTTAAAGGCGATTCAATTATGTTGTATACGTGAAATTCTAATCGAAATTTTAAGTAAGTAAATTTTTAATGAAGTAAATAAAACGGTCATTTGACCGGTCATGGTAGGAATAGTGTTAATAACTGTTATCGTCAATATTGAAAACAAAATTTTAATATAAAAATATTGTTAAAAAAATAGGATAATTAACTAAAATTAATTTTATTATTATTGTATCGCTTCTCTATAAAGGACTGTTTACCCGTTACATAAATAAATAAATAATAAAATGTCGGAAAATAAACTTCAGACTCGTTGGTCTAAATCAGGACTTCTTAAACTTTTGTCATTCACTACCCCATTTATGATTGCAAGTTTCTTGACGACCCCATACAAATATAAAAGAAAAATAAATTAATATTTTTTGATGATTTATTTATTAGGTAACAATATACACATATACATATGAAAGTATATAGTTTTAGAATTCGTTTTGAAACATACAAAAATCTAAAATTAAAAATTGCAGAATTTTGCTACGCGACCCCATTTGGGGTCGCGACCCATAGTTTAAGAAGCCCTGGTCTAAATAAAAGAAATTCGATTCGTGATGAAATCGGTCAGAAAAGATCCGTCAACAAAATATCGATCTTTTAAAAAATCGATCCAAGATCGGTATCCCTATCGCAAACAATCCGTGACACGTGTGTCCCAGGAAAACTTGCGCGTATTTCCCCAGACGATCAGGTACAGGGTGCAATGCCACGGCAAAGGAAGCTAATTAAAGGAAACCGGTCTGTTAATTCCGGAATCTATTACAGTCGACCTAGTACACGCCTGTAACACGGCAGTCCCGCAGATAATATTAATGTAGATCAATCGGCCAGGCGTTCGAACAAATAGTACACTGTACGAATACTTTTTGGAGCCACTGTACTTAATCGTAGCAACGCGTGAGACGATTCTCCTCGCCGGGAGTCCGGTTACCAACATTTCCATCATCAGCAAACTAACGAGACGAGTCGGTCGCGGCTCGCAAAACCGCACCGAGCCACGGTCACGCGGCTCGCCTTCTCGGGAATTCCGCTGTTTGACCCGACTCCGGTACGATTGATCGACCAGCTTCGCAGGCCGGAACGCAACAATCGATGTTTTCCAGCTAAACCCCGAAACCGATGCCCGCAACGATCACCGCCACGGAGACTCGATACCCGAGCGATCCAACAATGCTTCGACTTGGATTGAGTTTCTTAACGGGAACATAGGCTGAGAGTGAACGACGGAAAGAGAGGAGAGGAGAGGAGAGGAGAGAGAGAGAGCAGAAGCAGCCGAATCCGCAGATCGCTTTCTGGGGAAATTCTCGAGAAGGTATATTGAAAAAGCGGCGATTCTTTTTGCGGGGCAAGATGAAACGGCGACTGCAGCCGTTCCCGTGATCCGGAATAACGAATGCTTTCGTTCCGCGCGACACGGATATTCGACTGTGAGCGACGAACGAATCGTAAAAATGCGATGACTCAGTGGCTGTGTGTCGCAGCGACGTGCACGTTATTTTTCGCGACGCTTTCTGCCGACCTAAGCCTTCCGGCAAGCCTTCTTCCGTCACCCTCGCTGTTCTTTGTGCGAGAAGGTGTCGTGCACGCGAATTCCACGTTCTTGTAATTGTGGTTAAACACGTACGTCATACGCCGAATTAACCTTGTATGACTTATTCTCTTTAGTGGACTGTATAATGAGTAGTATTGGGGTAGTGACTAGTGCAATTGCTCTTCTTTATTCTTGTAAAGTTTATAATATCTGTTGTAACAAACTAAAGGCTATACGATCAGTGAATGTCAAGGCTTGCAGACCGAAAATTGACTTATAATGTGACTAACAACGTTTTACTAACAAAAAAAAAGTGTCTCGCGTGTCGAACGCTCTCAATATATATCTACCCTTGGCTGGTCGACCCCACTCCAAGGACGTGATGATTCGCCGGTCATCCTTGGAGAGGGAAGGTAAAGCCTACACAAAGGGTGGGTTCGGGGTGTACCTGCTAAATCCTATACGCCAGGGGTCTAATGGTTCTAAGGTTCGTTGTCCCGGTTGAGTATTTGTCGGTCCCGTTGGACGGACTTTACGGTTCGATTTGATCGTCACAAGACATTGTGTCCGGTACCGACACGTGGCACCAGTCATAATTCTGAAAAATGATACTGTTTGTTAATTAAGTTAACCGGTTCGCGTTAACCCTTTGACTCCTATGGGCGCATATATGCGCCCAGCGAAAACTATCGCTGTGGCCTATGGGCGCACATTTGCGCCCAGCACAAGCCGTCGATATAGACTATGGGCTTCTGAAACTATGGGTCGCGACCCCAAATGGGGTCGCGTAGCAAAATTCTGCAATTTTTAATTTTAGATTTTTGTATGTTTCAAAACGAATTCTAAAACTATATATTTTCATATGTATATTGTTACCTAATAAATAAATCATCAAAAAATATTAATTTATTTTTCTTTTATATTTGTATGGGGTCGTCAAGAAACTCGCAATCATAAATGGGGTCGTGAATGACAAAAGTTTAAGAAGCCCTGATATAGACTATGGGCGCACATGTGCGCTCGGCGACGGTTTTGATCATTTACTGCTGTCTTACTGAATTTGTCAAGAAATTATTTTATCATATCCGTGTAACACTCAGAAACAACATACCTTGTTGCTTATCAACAAGAAAAACCGAAATCTCGTTTATTTCGTCAATTTTCGCTATATCTTAAATTCGTTTCATCTGTTCCCAGACAAATGTTATTGTCGGCCGATGCGTATGTTTTATTAGTTTTCCTTGACCGTCCGAAGATATACACGAAGCGTTCAATATGCTAATAAATACATTATAATTATCAAATTATGGCGTTTCAAAACTTTACCCTTGATGCATAAACAATATACATTGAAGACAAAAAGTATTTAAAAAATTAAAAAATATTAATTTTGGATTGGATGTTAAAACACAGGGTGTCTCAAGAAGTGCAGGTGAATCGATCCGTCCCATAAATCCGTACGGCCGGTCTCGCTCTACTGTTTATCGGGGGTGTTAGACCCTTGCGCTGCATACGCGGCCAAGGTCTCTCAACGGGGAGAGCATCTTCCGTCTCACAAAACAACAGCGGGAAGTTTCCATTGGGACATTTACGACATGAGCGTGCCGGTAGTGCTATTTTTGAGGACTAAGACATTTTAGCCTTTTCTTTGCCTTTTTCGTCAAACTTTCATAACGTCCACTGAGGGACAATAGCTTTAATTTCTAAGTCAACCGTGGTTCCTCAATAGCAAAGAGCATGTCGTAAACAAGGGACTTCCAGTAGGCCCGGCGCCCAGCCGACACCCGCACTTAAGAGGCACATGGGCCTAGAGGAATTTCCCCTTCGTTGCCTAAATTCGGGAAACTTCCCGCTCCGAGTGGCTCACCCCACCCTCGTTCTCGAAACGCGTGCTAAGGGCACAAGAACGGGGGTTGGTGGCACTCAGGGCGTACGGCTGATTGGAGTTTTGACTTTTTGGCTCTAACCAATTAGGGTATCGTCTTGAGGTATGGAGGAGTGACCAGTCGAACTCCTCCATATAAAACTGAACCACTTCGGCGCCGGGATATAGTAAGAGCATAACAAGATACATAGTAAGAACACATTCAGATAGTAAGAACATACTCAGATAGTAAGACATAGTGAAATAGTAAGAACATAGTCAAATAGCAAGATACATAGTCTAATAGTCAAATAGCAAGATACATAGTCACATAGTCTCATAGTATCGGAGTCTTATAATTTTGAACTTATTAGTCGGCACACCACGTGCAAGCTCACCCGGAACTCGAGCGATTTTACACATCGGTAACAATCGTGGAGTCCCAAACAGGGGGCGCCCTCCAAAACCGCGGGTTCCCCTAAGAAACGGTCGCGAAAGCATAATATTTCCGGTTTAAGTGGTTCTTTATACAAATTTCAGACACGGGCCGTCAGTCGTGGCGGGCGCCGCGAGGACGTTTTATCAAAGAACGCGGGAAAAAGAATTTACGATCAGTGCCTGCGAGACGGTGAAAGAGAAAACGGTCGGACTTCGAGTAACTTCGCGCTTCCATGGAGATTGATATAGGTAACGTCTGTTCCGCCTCTTTCTCGCTTCCCTCCTTCGCCTTCGTGCCTGCTCTCCCCTCCCCCCTTGCTCCCGACGTAATATCTTACGTGATAACCTGGCCGGAAGGCGAGGGCGGGATGATGGTAAAGACGCCACGTACGCCGGAAGTCTTTCGGGACACGTTTCGCTTGCGTTATGGAGCCATCGATCGGCGGAGAGACTGCTCATTCTGGATTCGAGTGGGAGCTTTGATTGTCGTATCTAATTAATCCTTTCGCCTTTGGACGGAGGAGGAGGCCACGAAGTGCCTTTCATCCGGCACCACGGAATTCTTCCGATCTGGACTTTTCCCGTAAGACGAAGGAAGTGTGGCTGTTGGTAAGAGAAGGTGTTTCATTCCATTTCACAATTATTCATACACATGCACACCTTTCCCAATCACACAACCGTCCTCTCCCCAAGGTGGGAAATTTCCGGGTTTTTCCGATGCCGGGTAGAGACAGCGCCTTCTCTAGGATCGGGAATTCCAGGGTTTTTCCAATTTCGGATAGAAACGGTACCTTCGCCAGGATCGGGAAATTTCGGGGTTTTTCCCAGGACGAAGGAAACGTAGGCCTGCTTGCCCCGTTAACCTACCCCTTCCACGAGGCGCAGCGCCGAGGAAAAGCGTCAGGGTCAGGCCGGTGGGCAGTCTTGAAGAAAACTCGGCAACACACGGAGAAATTGTAACACGCGCGCGAATCTCTACATTCATTATAACAATTGTATACTTTACTTAATCAACCTTGGAAAATACATAATCGTCCAATACACAAAAAGTGTTTCATTTCTGTAAAAGGAAAGAAACGTCGTGCAACACAATTGACAAAATTTGGTTGTACCGAACAGAAGGAACAACAAGGAAAAGGAATGGGAAATCGGTGTTTCGTTCGGGGCCTGCTAGTGGACTCATCGGTAAGGCTACCTAGCAGGCCCATACCTTCTGTTCGGATATGTAGATAAGGGATAGAGGTTTTTGAAAAAATTCATTCCTTGTGCTTTTTTTTGAATTTGTTCACTTGAAAACTTTTTCTATTTCTCTTTCAATTTTCTTATTTCTTGTAACGTATGGTGTTAGGTCTTGAAAAGCACATAAAATAAGAGGATAAGTCTAGTTTCTAATATTACAATAGCTTAATGTATTTTTTAGTTTCTTTAGAAAACCTTTGCCGTTTTACAACCCATAGTTCGTTAGTCGTAGCAGAAATAGGACCCAAGGAGTCATTACATTCCAGCCCGTTTTTTCCTTGGTTTATGGTCAGTCACATCTGGTGTCAGAACCCTTAACTTTAGCCGTAGAGTCTTTGTTTGCAGTTTTCATTCGTGTCAAGGTACTCCTTAGGTTTAGTTACTCGCTATGGTCTTTTTGGGAAAAACCCTTCAACGTCACAGATCTTACCACTTCCACTCGAACATAGCTAGCCAATAAGAAATTAGTAGATCGTTTTCCCTCACCTATAGCCAAATATTGTACGCCCACTCCGAGTTTTTGTAAAATATGAAGTGTCTTCGAAGAGACACTCTCGTCACAACTTTGAAACAGTTTACATCTAAAATAAAGCCTAGTTCATCCGAAGTCGCATTCAATCATTTAGATACAGTCCATTCTATCAATCTAGTTCTACGCGTTGTTTAATCGTCGCTAATACTGTTGACGCTGCAACGCACACAATACATATGGCAATTTTCAAATTACTTTGCGCTGCATCGATATTTTCAGCTTAACACGTTCGTCGCCCAGCGTGATTCGGCTGAGTTTCCGGCAGGGCCCAAATCCGATTGCATGGAAAACTGGGGTGAAAAAAATATAAAACCAGCAAAGATTTTTATTTTATGTATTTTATATTTATATATTAGGTGTACAAGTTAATTTTAGTCTGTCATCTTTCGATGATGATAAAGGCTATTTAGAATTTGAATATCGTAACGGTATTTCTGGAGTTTTACAGTGTAGACATCTAGCTTTCCAAAGTGTTAGAAAACTGCTTGATTCGGTTAACGTAACCTGGGTAAAAAACAGTTTAAACGATGGTGTGCAGCAAAGAGCAAATTCATGAACGTGTGCTCTTCGCACTTCAATTAAAAAGGAAACGTCGCAGAAATGATCTGTGATGCTGTTGGTGAGAACGCTGTATTATCTCATTCCACCTGCAAATACTGATACCAAAGATTTCGGGAAGAAAATTTCGATCTTCAGGATAAAAAACGACCTGGACAACCAAAACGATTCAAGGATAAAGAATTGCAAACACTTTTAGATGAGTTCATCGAAATAAAACAGTTTAGTTTCTTCAGATCAGGCATTCGTTGTCGGAAAGATAAGCAAAGGTTATAGAAAGTGAGGTAGATTGCTTCATCCACTAACTTTTGGGCATCAAAATTTAAATAAACTCTGAACCTGCCAAAAAAAGGACTAAAATTAACTTGTATTATACTTCAATGCTTATTCCATTGAATTTAAAATTCTATTTAACTTTAAAAAAAAGAGCGTCACCGAAATATGGGTGACATGGCGACGAACGTGTTAAGTATCTCCCTAACTATCCCGTTGTTCCCATAAATATTGCGCAACAAGCAGTTAGTCAACCACTATATCGTACTATAATGAAGTTTGCTGTTTGTTCGAAGCGTTGTTTGACCGTAATTGTAATGCGCGTGTTCCGCGTACCAGCAGTCGGATAAATCGCGCGGAATCGATTATCAATATCGGGGTTATTGTTTAGCAGTCGCTAAACTAATACAGCGGGCAAACCATCCTTTCTTTCGCTGGTCGTACAATTGCTAAGCTGTCATCAAACGATCGCTAAATCTATCGGCAATCGCAGGGAAGAGAAACTGCATACAAGCGTTGCATTAATAATTTTCTTTTTTTAATTCATGTTTAACACGTTGAGCCCGGCGTCGGTCCCTGAAGACCGGCACTAGAATTTTCGTTCGACTGACGTCGGTCCGTCTAATGAATTATCATCTTCTGATGATGACAACCGTACTACTCTGCGACGTTTGGAAGATAAAAATATTTCACTTGACGTGTCACTATCTTCTTCTCTTTCCGACATATTCAATGTTACGGGCAATAACTATTTTCAAAACTAAACTCAACTTTCTTTTTACGAACAATCTGTACACTTCGGTAGGTCTTTTCCAATTGATCGCCTCTCGAAGGTACGTACGTGACTTTTTTATACATCATACGAAAATATAGTGAACAGAATCACACCAGTACACCTAAAAGGCGTCGAAATTAGCGCAACAAAGAATAATTCCTTACCTCTCAGCGATACCCTACAAATTTGTATCGCTCGCCGGCTGCCGGCTGAACGGAAAGGACAGCAAAGTCGGCGCCGGGCTCAACGTGTTAACCCTTTGCAGTCGGCAGATTTTTCGGTTGAGGCTTCCAGCAAGTCTAGGCGAATTTAGCTTTTCGGAGTCATTGTTTCCTAAGCGATTTAAGGTGGACATATCTACATTTAAAATCACACACTATGTTGATGCTGATTTGTAATGTTTAATAGGGCTTAAACTGCATAAAAACAGAAAGAGTTAGCTTTTTGGCATTGTCTCGTTTTCCGCTGTACGGCAAGACTTGTTTGGGAAAGGTAGCGCACCGATGTCCTTTTCGGACTTCAAATAAACACCCGGTTACCATGGCTGAGCGGCAATGGTTTTCATATAAAATCTAAGTCTCAAACCGTTAATATCGCCAACAAGTCTACCTTGAAATCCTGAACAATTCGAATGTTTATTTCTTACTAATCTTTGAAATTCAATTTATAATTTATTATATTTTTATTTATTTATACATTGATTTCTATTTACTTATCATATATTTCTCGATGGTAAAATAACGCGTGAGACGTCTGAAATGGCTAGCATTCTGTTAACACATTGCGAACCGCTAAGAAATCTGTAAGACATGCGCCTGGGATTGCACGTTTTTCAAACAAAAATGGTTATAAAACAATTTTTCTTTATTTCAAAAGAAACACACCTTGACGGGTTTTATTAGCGAAGAAACATAGCTTGTGGTAAACTGAACAACAATTACATTGTATAATCTCCGAGGAAAAAAAATCGCATCGATCACGAGTTCACTCGTGGCCGGTCAGCAACGTTGCTAAACACGAGAAAACTCGTGAGCGGTCCTTAATGTGTTAATCTAAGGTTTTCTGGATTGCTCTTTCGAGACTTAACCCTTTTAGTACCGAGCAAATTTAACGAATTTGCTAAGGTTTGGGAAAAAGCTCATAAAAACGGAAGTAAGAATGATATTTACAAAATTCAACAAGAAGCATATTACGGAATAAAAGAAAAAATTGGAACATTTATAACGTTTTATAAATTTATTTTGAGAGAGAGCTCTCTCGCGATGCAAATAGTTAGGCGCCATGGCATACCCAACGATATATCGTCGTTCGGTACTAAAAGGGTTAATCATGCCGTCACAGCGGCGGCACCGATCGCAAAGGGTTAATGTCGCATCAACCTTCAGGTTATTAGCGACAGTTTGGCACTATTCTTTTGGGTCTAGACGGTTATATTTTTTGTTTCTTTTAGGTAATTTAGGATATTTTCAACATGTTTCTGTGTGTTTAATTTATTCTGTATTCTTTGTATTTTTTTGCCAAGTGTCTTTTTTACATAAAATAAAATTCCTTTTTATTCCTTTTTGGCCGGTTTTTTTTTCAAAAAATCTATGCGTTAAGGGGTTAACATAATTTTGCATTCCGTAGATAGTGCGGTGAGCCTTCTAAGTATTCTAAATACCTAACGAGACTTAGAAATCATGTTTTTACCTATTTGATTTCAAAAGAAAACATTCTATTATTACTAAAAATTACAATTTTAATATCATTGTCAAAATAAAAGATTCTGTGGTATGTAAATTAGTGAACAGATAGTTCCTTCCTAATTCAGTCACCCGTGTACACGCGTATGAACTGCGTAAACTGGGAGCAGAGTACAATTTCCGCGTGAAACGGATGTCTGTTGGCTCAGGGAGGCTCGTTAAACCCTTCGATTATGTGCGAATTTATGAGACGTCGGCGGCTGTTAAAAGTGAAGAGGCGAGCTGGAGAAATTAACGCGCGGATCGTACAAATCGCGGAGAAATTTACTGGCAGCGTACGCGTAAAGTGTAATGACACGGGGAACGAGATAATTGCTGCGATTGCTCGAAATTTGTCGTTCGCTAAATTAGGTCGTTTGTCAATTACTTTGCGAACGAAGACATGCACGCCGATAATTACTGGACCTTCTGACTTTTATCGTTTATTCGGTATTATTTCACATATAGGGACACATATAGATGTACATTTTTCACGATAAATAATGTATTGTGAGCTATAGTAGCGGACAAAAGTTTAAGACGGCAGAATAATGTAGAACAAATTTTATAATACACCTATCCCCCGATTTACACGGTACTCGGTTTACACGATTTCACTTTTACACGGTTTTTAAATTTGCACCGGCCCGGAACGAGAAGACAATTGTTAATTACGGATTTCACTACCAAAGTTCGCCCATCTGAAGTTGTTTCTAATTCATCTAACATCGAACTTGAATCGCATCAATCACTATCGAGTGATGAAAGTGATATCATACCAATCAGGAATAAAAGATTAAGAGTCTACGAAAGTGATAACAGTAACTAAATTTCTGGTTAAATTTTTTAATTTATATTTCTCGTTTCTATATGTAAAATGAATTACATACATATACCTTTATATTTTTGTCATTTTATAAATAGACAGTTATTTTTATGTTTTTAAGATATATTTCGTTTTAGTTTACGTTGAAATAAATGACTGAATTATGCACATTTTAGTTTGTTTTCGATTTACACGGTTTTACGTATAAGAATCTACGATTTCGATTTACACGGTTTTCTAAGGAACCTATCTTCAGTGTAAATCGAGGGATAGGTGTACGCAAATATTATTCATATACTTGTGATGCGATTTTTCGTTCTCTTATAATTTTTTTCCTATGAGGGTATAATACACGAATTGTTTCTCTGTAAATTACGAAGATTTTATTAATTTTTTAATAAAATACAATTAAATTGCTTAATCTAATCCCTAATCCTACCTGTAAATTACAAAGAAAATGTGTTAATTTAGAGATCTGACATACCGATCTAATTGTGCGTCAGATTTAATACAAGCGAGGATGCTTTCCTTGCATACTTATTTTTATCGTCAGAACACTATTTTAAAATTAGCAATATTAATTTTAAGCGAACAATAAATAGTCGCAGGAGATTTGTTATGGCTGCAATTTTAACCCTTTCGCTTCGAGCGCCGCTTATAGGCGGCATCCAAATCTATTTTGTATTCTAATAATTTTGTAAGCATTTTCATATTAACCCTTTGCACTCGGCTGTCCCCTCTCATGGGACATCGTAATCCTAGCATATCATAGTTTCGCAAATTTTCAGACTTTAATTCAAACCCGGAGGTTAAATAGTCATATATGTAAATTTTAATATACGACTTAACTAAACTAAATGAAGTTTAATATACGTGAATCGTAGTAAATATTTCGAATTTGAAAATTTTTGAAGTTAACCCTTTGCGTTTGAGAGACGATTGTGAGTCACCAAATGAAATTTTCGAATTTTCAGACTTTAGTTAGTTTATTTATTAGTTAGACCCGGAGGTTAAATAGTCATATATGTAAATTTTAGTGTATTACTTAACTAAACTAAATGACGTTTAATATAGGCGAATCTTAGTAAATATTTCGAATTTGAAAATCTTTGAAGTTAACCCTTCGCTCGAGAGACGATTGTTAGTCACCAAGTAATAGTTTCGCAAATTTTCAGACTTTAGTTAATTTATTTATTAGTCAGACCCGGAAGTTAAATAGTAGTATATGTAAATTTCGATATACAACTTAATTAAACCAAATGAAGTTTAATATACGTGAATCATAGTAAATATTTCGAATTTGGAAATTTTTGAAGTTAGTATCGTTAAACGACTAACAGTCACCTCTCGAGTGCAAAGGGTTAAAAATGTAAATATACTTGTTACATTAGAGCAACAATTGTTTTATTCAGCACACTTGTTATCTAAAACTGAGAAGAATATGCGCACTGTGCATATTTCTTGCGCGTGCTTCCGTTCAGTGACGGTGCTTCGGCGGATTGCGCAGCCGAAGCGAAAGGGTTAAAAGTGATTCGAAACTTCTGACTGGTAGCGTCCATCCGTTTCCTCTTCTTAGACGTTGAGATTAAAAAAGCAACAGATGTTCATTACAAATTATACATTATACGCTATAAAAGAAAACCTGTTCTAACGATCATAAAATTCTACAACTCATCCAAATAATTATTCCCCGTGCGCAGTCCTAAAAAGTACGAATACCTAATTCTCAGAAATTTCCAAGCATCTTTCAAACCCGCACGCCCACCGACACACACATGCTGGTGGTGATCGTGGCAACCCTTTCCACGGTGCGAAACACTGGAACGTGTTCACGCAGCGTGCACGATTTACGCGGCGGGCAATTAACGTTACTTCACCCCATGGGGGTGGAAGATGGAATGATCGGCCGATCGCAGGGTGGGAGGCCTGTCTAGGCGTATTTTTACTTCGGTTTGCGACATCGCAGCCGAGATTAATGGCGCACCGCACACATGCTTGGGTCATTAATTTCGTTGAGCCGCAAAAACGGTGGCGCGAGGGGGTCGAAAAAAAGGGAACCACGGGACAGAAGTCAACGACGCTGGCCAATTAACAGTGACCACGCGGCGCACTTGAACGTGTCGTTCTGGATCGCTTTTGCCTCGCGCGTTGCTCGTTTGCAAATAACGAAGGAATTAACGAATCGCGCCGCCGGACGCTAATTCGTCGGTTACATACGGCTTTGGAAGATCTGAATGGCTCGAATTTGTCACGGTCGATCCTGAAATCCGGCTATTTGCCGGGTCTAATGACGTTCACAGGGGGGGTTGGTTTTATGGTCGCGGCGTGTTCGGTGATGTATGCCTGGGTTAGACCGGAAAAAACATTCTTTGAAGCTTCGTTCCTCCTCCTTTTTGAATGCGGTGCACGTGTTTGAAGAGGGGAGAGGATTGATGTTTAGAAACGCGGTGGAACAGATGAATACGAAATACAAGGGGGCAGTTAATCTTTAATTATTTGCACTAGTGAATATCTGTGTTCGCGATGAATTAGATGTGAGGGTGATTGCTAATTTATTGACGTGTGTATGTTTGTTTGTGTGAAAGAGATTCTAGAATGAACGGCCAAGAAATTAGAATGAGAAGCAATGTATGGAAAACAAGAAGGATGAAAATATGAGTGAATGGAGTAGAGAATGAAAAAAGTTAAATGAGGATTGTGAGTGTATACCTTTTGTTTTAGAGAATGATTGAGAATAGGACATGTGAATGGTATCGGAAAATTGTTACATCAAATAAATAAGTTTATTTATAGTGTAGGGTATGTTTATTTGCTTGTACTGCGATAGATTACACTGTGATGGATTGACTGATAGATCGAATGTATGACTGTGATAGATTGAATGTAACTGATAGATTGAGTGATAGATCGAATGTATAACTGTGATTGTGACTGTTAACTGTGACTGTTAGATTGTGTAACTGAATGTCGCGCCCAGGGAAGTTTGTGTTTTATATTCCCTGAACACGTCGAGAAGGGGAAAATGTGGTGACATGGAAGGGACTCTCTGCGAGTGTTTTCCGGATTCTAATAAGGCTGCAATCAAACACCCGTGGTAATGACGATCGGCTGGCCGTTTGGGCCTAATGACGGGCCGATGTTCAGGCCCTGTTGTAAAGTGTTTGATGCAGCCCCTTAGAACACCCGCAGAGTTTCCGTGTCCCCACATATATTTTTAACATTGTCGTTTTCCTCAACAGATCAGTCATGTAAAACATATCATTCTTTCGAGTTGCAATAGCCATCATATACCATACAACATTTAATACAAGTACTTGCAATGTATCAAGAATAAATTATCAAGTGTTTCTAGTCACTACACCGGCATTATAATCATTATACAGTCCACTTACACATAATTAGTCGCACAAAGTTAATTCGGCGTGCGACGTACGAGTTTAACCACACTATTACTGAGTGTGGAAAACGCGTACACGACAGTATTAACATACTGAAATCTGCTAGATCCACCAAGCGATCCTCTGCGTTGCAATGCTTCTGCTCAAAGATGCTCATCTGTATTCGATTTATGTTCCCTCGTAATTCTCCAAGCACGCACTAAGCACCGCCTGTTTCTGAAAGACACAGCACCGAAGAAGACCGCGAAGCACAACTTCCGGCCAACTTTACAACAGACGATCGGGGCGAACTGTTTCCATTCCCTCAGACCTCATTGAATTCCAAAAACTACCAAGAAAACCGCCGTTCGATCCTCGATATTGCCTCGCGATTGAAACGCGGCGAGACAGCGGGTTCCCCGACACGAGGAGGGACTTGAAAATTCACTTGGTCCCGAACCGACGTCCTCGTGTCCCGTTAAATGGCCCGTGGCAGACGTCGTTTCATCCATTAGAAAACGGTATATCCGGTCAAGCGCGGGGGGGTCTCTTATTGTCAGCCTTTCTGATGGAAGCGGGGAGGGTGACGCCTCAGACATCGATCCTCGATATGGGCCATATCTGTCGTATTACTTCCGGAACTCGGGCGATCCGCGAAATCTGTAGGTGATATTCGACGGGCGGTCCGTGAGGCAGAGCCGCGATAAAACGGATATCCAGCGCCATTCTCGACGTCGAATGGAGCCGGCCGGAGATTTAACCCTCTATAACTCGTTATGGTTTCTAGATCTCGTCGCTACGTACTAATTTCATTCGGATTTGCAGTTTATGCGCGGGGCCTGGGAACGAGCGGCGATATAACCGCGGCGGAAGAATTTCTGATCGGCGCTGGAATCGTGGAATCGGGTCGCGGGGATTGCCGCTGGTTCTTGTGCGACATCTGTGAGGGTGATTGCTAATTTATTGATGTGTGTATGTTTGTTTGTGTGAAAGAGATTCTAAAATGAACGGTCAAGAAATTAGAATGAGAAGCAATGTATGGAAAAACAAGAAGGATGAAAATATGAGTGAATGGAGTAGAGAATGAAAAAAGTTAAATGATGATCGTGAGTGTATACCTTTTGTTTTTAGAGATTGATTGAGAATAGGACATGCGAATGGTATCGGAAAATTATTACACTAAATAAATACATTTATATTTTTTAACATTGTCGTTTTCCTCAGCAACATCGAGCTCTGTGGGGCGATTTTAGAATCAATGAAGGAACACTCTGATCTGATTTTCTGTTTAGGTACACACGCGAAGCTTAAACGTGCGAAAGATCATTTCATTCAAAGATCATTTAACAGTATAAATAAAGTTTGTCTTCTATGCTAATCAATAAATAGTGTTCTATCGTAATTACTATAAAGATGAATAGATGAACAATATTTGCGAACCATAAAGCTATGCTTTACATAGTTCTGCCGTCTTATACTTTTGTCCATTGCTGTACATATGATACGGTTCAGGTTGGGTTCAGCTTAGGTTCCAGGGGAAGCAGCTGCCCTGGGTGAGGGCCCGTAGTGGCCTTGCACCACTTTCGCGGCTGTACGACACTAGGTAGCTTAGCTTAGTCACTAGGTTAAGTGTAAATCGTAATTAAATGTAACTAGACCTAAGATTTTATGTAAATAAAGTTTTAGCTATGATAAGTTTTGCGAGGGACACCGTTTGCCCCCACTAGATAGGTTCTCCTTCGTGAAACATAGCGCAGGGGAAGTACTGGACAAGTTCTTATTGAGTTCCCTATGCTTCTCCAATCGTGGTAGATGGCCACCATGGTGGTTTTAGTGGGTACGAATCCCACATAACCCGGCTGCCCCTCTCAAGGTGGTTGGGTACCTTTGGAAGATTTCCTCCACTTGAAAAAAAGAGGTTCAGGTTAGGTTCAGCTTAGGTTCCAGGGGAAGCAGCTGCCCTGGGTGAGGGCCCGGAGCGGCCTTGCACCGCTTCCTCCGGATGTGGATGGCGTTGTACTGTGGCTGTACGGCACCAGGTAGCTTAGCTTAGTCACTAGGTTAAGTATAAATTGTAGTTAAATGTTACTAGGCTTAAGATTTTATATCAATAAAGTTTTAGCTAGGATAAGTTTTGCGAGGGGCACCGTTTACCCCCACTAGATAGGTTCTCCTTCGTGAAACATAGCGCAGGGGAAGTACTGGACAAGTTCTTATAGAGTTCCCTATGCTTCCCCAATCGCGGTAGATGGCCACCATGTAGGTTTTAGTGGGTAAGAATCCCACATAACCCGGCTGCTCCCCTCAGGGTGGTTGAGTACCTTTGGAAGATTTCCTCCACGCGAAAAAAAAGGTTCAGTTTAGGTTCAGAAGTTCCCATAAAATATCTTAGTTGTATCAGGGGTCAATTGATTCCCCGAGAACGAGTTCCCAACGGGAACTAGCGTGCGGGGGAGGGCACCCGAAGTGTTCTTCCAGAGTTCCCGGAGCTCTCCCAAACATGCCGAGTGGTCATCGTGGAGGTTTTAGCGGATAGAAATCCCGCATAACCTCACCATCCCCCCCAGAGTGGCATGATATCATTTGAAGATTTCCTCCACGTAAAAAAAAAAGGTTTAGGTTAGGTATCCCTGTGTCTAAGGCAGGGGCCTGCTAGGTAAGCCTTACTGATGAGTCTGCTAGCAGGCCCTGGACGAAACACCCCTTCCCATTCTTTCTGGAAGTGTTCTTTCAGAGTTCCCGGTGCTCCCCCCCAAAATCGCTGTAGTAGGCCACCTTGGAGGTTTTAGTAGGTAAAAATCTTACATAACTTCGTCACCTCCCCCCCTCCAGGGTGACCAGGTATCTTTCCAAAGATTCCCTCCACGCATAAAGAAAAAAGATTTAGGTTAGGTTCAGGTTAATTTTAAGTCGCTCGTTCAACGGTTGTTTCAAAGCAACGCGACTTTCAGCCGAATTACGGTTTTACTCAGAAATTACGATAACTCCGCGGTTCTCGTTTCTAGCGCAAAGAACGATGACCGAGGTCGTTAATTTTTAAGCAAGTTTGAACGCTGAGATTAGCCGAAATCGAACCGAGGAACCGTGCTGGCTCGCGTTTATCGCCTGTTTTACGGTCGAGGCATAAAGTTTGCGCGTTCGTAAAATTCGCGGGGAAATCATTTTTCCCGGCCCGAACCGCGGCCCGCGGGCATTGATAGAAACAGGCGGTCGAAAAGGAATTTACAAGTTGCCCGTTTTTCTCAAACGAGATGTGACAAATGGCGCCGCGTCGAATCGACGAGGGAAGAAACGATCCGATCGTAATGCTTGCCCGCGCATTAAAAGTTTTAGCGGGCTCGTAAAGATCGAATTTACGACGGGACAAACTTCCCCCTCTTCCCCTCTGTCTTAGGTTTATCGCTGGAATTTTGGTAGAGCCACCAAACCAACGGTATCTTCCTTTGCACCCCATAATGCTTGTCCGGTCCCGACACGTGGCACCAGTCACAGTTTTTAAAGTTTATAATACCTGTAAATTTAGTTAAATTCTCACCCGTAACTCTACCACTAGGCTTAAGCTCCGAAACCTAGGATTAGGCACGTACCTAGTCGCAATAAACCCATAAGGCCAACAGACGTAACTTCCTCATAAATTATGTCAGTATGACTTTATTTTTCCTCGTTGAATTTGCCAGCATGACCAAAGGTCGACCGGCCTAATGACTTTATTGCCTAGGTTCTTCACCATGCATCACCCCATCCATTTCCGCATATCTCCTTCCACTCATCCTTCGGTCCACTCGCTACCCCCATCCTCCACCCAACGATCCAATCCTTGCAGATTCCAAAAACACACCTCCGAAACACCTCCGAACCTCCTCCGACCACACCCTCTTCACCTTCCCTATATAACCCCTGTTTTCTTCAACTAACGTAGCAATCATTCATTCAGTCTTCTCCAATCACGCGTATATCCGTTTTGTTAAATTTTTGTTATTAATTTATTATTAAAGAAATTGTTAAACAGTTTGACGCATTTATCTATATTCACCCTATTGAATCAGTGTTGTCGTGTATTGCAACAACACGTCCGACAAGAAGTGTCGGAACAATGCTAGCTTCTGTTCGCGTAACTGCCCTGGCATCGACTTCTTCGCCAACTGAAATCTTGCGCTGCTTACCAATCTGTAGCAATTGTTGAGGCACACAATGCATCAACACCGTCATGTCGCCACTTGACGGTTTATGACACGGACGCGGAACGAGGGCTATTTTTGAGTATAAAGAACCACTTAAACCGGAAATATTATGCTTTCGCGACCGTTTCTTAGGGGAACCCACGGTTTTGGAGGGCGCCCCCGATAAACAGTAGAGCGAGATCGGCCGTACGGATTTATGGGACGGATCGATTCACCTGCACTTCTTGAGACACCCTGTGTTTTAACACTATGCCGTCCGGCGACACCACAGTGGTGTTGTTCGCAAAGTATCGCTCGACGGCCGGCGACACCACAGTGGTGTTTCGCGTAAAGAAGTGGCCGGCGACAGCACATTAGTATCGTTTGCATTCCGTTGATGATCTGTGGGGTTTTGTTGCCAATTTACTTAAATGGAATAAGTTATATACGTCACCAGTTAGTATTCATTTCCGAAAGCAATAAACGAAAACGAAGAAGTTGCGTTGTATGTACCAAAAACAAGAAAAGAAAAACAACAAATTTGATATGCAGGTCGTGTGGAGTTGCATTACATGTTGGTGATTGTTTTGCTTCGTATCATTCAAAAGAGAAATACTAAATAAGTACCAAAGAAAATGTAAATAAAGAAATATATAAAACAAAGAAATTTTACATTTATTTACATATGTACATTTTTTGAATTGAATTTTGATTGAAAACTCGTGAGAACTACCGATGAGATTAGTAAAACTTGAAATTTATCATTTCCCGATAACCCCAAAAACAGCCGGCGACAAGTGAAGTAACACGATCAGTTCTGCCGGCGTCAAGCGAAGAAATGGTTACAAACGGGCCGGACGGCAAAGTGTTAATTAAACTAAATGACATATAATATAGGCGAATCATAATAAATATTTCGAATTTGGACATTTTTGAAGTTAGTGTTATTAGACGACTAACACAGTCACCTTTCGAGTGCAAAGGGTTAAGTTGTAAAAATTACAAAAACCACCTGTTCATACCTGTAGAGTTTCAAGATTAAACGTTGCAATTTAAAGTTGCAATTTCAAACGGTTGCCAAGGGTACACAAGTTCTACCCAGGGCAAAGTTTCAATTTATTAAAACACGGTAATTCTACTCTATCGTCTACGTGCTTCTCTCGAAAAGTCTTACGCGAACCGTTGTTCTGAAATTAATAAAGCCGGGAATTAAAAGTGGCGGAGTCGAGTGGACAAATTGCGAAAAGAATTTTCGAGACAATCTGGTGTAATTCAGAATTAAGGATTCCGCGACGGAGTTAGGATAATAGAGGATTCATGCCGTCTTCGCGGACGATTGATCGCGATAGAAGATTCATCGCTCACAGATTTCGTCGACCGTGCGCGATCCTGACAAGGGAAGGACCCCAACTGTACCACACCGATTTCAATGATCTTTCATAGGATGATAGAGTACATATTGTTAAGTATGTTTGCTAAATATTAGCCGTAGTTACTTGATAGTTTTAAAGATATAATTGGTTAAAGGTACATACCTAGTGAAGTGTTATGATTGCATATCATTAGTTACAGAGCCACAACGGCAAAGTGAAGTATTGTGCGACTTATAAGCAGAGAAAGTTCCGTGATCGAATCCCAGTTCACTAAAGCTCTTTTTATTCTTTTTCGTTGTCTTTTTTTCTTTTCTGTCCCACTACTATTTCACTGTGATGAAACTGTATAGCTAGACACATAGATAACATACAAATTAAAAATTATTCTGCAATAAACAAGCTTTTGTTCTGTAATCCTGATTCGGAATAACTTTCGATTTGTATTTTTTTTACATCTACGATAACTATCATTCTGATAGTCAACTCATCATGCACAGTGTCACTACAGTGAAGTAATAGTGACTAAAGAGAGAAAGAAAAAAGAAAAATAAATATAAAAAATATTTACATGACGGGGATTCGATCGTCGAATTTCCGATTCACAATACATACAACCTGTCGCTTCGCCACTGTTCAATTTCAATTATAAATTCATAATCATGGTACATCAATACATATATGTCTTTAATTGTTTATATCTTTAAAACTACCAGGTAACTACGGCTAATATTTGGCAGACATACTTAACAATATGTACTCTATCATCTTATGAAAGATCGTTGAAATCCGTGTGGTATAGTTGGGGTCCTTCCCTTGTGAGAACGCTAACCTTCTTCTTTTTTTTTTTTCGTCGAAACGGTTCGAAAGGACGCGAAATCAAAGGGAATTTCAGTTTGTACGTACCTCGTGCGGAACATTTTTCATCGGTTCGTTGGCCAATGTTTTCGACAGCCTGTTTGCTACCTAATACCTGTGGAATCTACGATTTGAGGCTTGGACCTGGATGCGCACACACACGCGCGCATACACCGAACAGGGAATTGCTGTCCCTCTATTTTCTTTTTGCCCTCTTGTTTCCTGTCCTCCGCGGAACAGAGGCGATTAACGTAGGCTCTCTAATTTGTGGAAAAGTCAGATTTTCGCCGCCTCTATCGGACTATTTTCATCGCCGAATTTTCACAAAGGATTTGCTCGAAGGATTATTTCAAATCGTTCGACAAAAGATTCCAAAAACAATCCTTCATCCTCTCTATTTTTTATTACAGAATTTTCGGAATTTTATTATTCACGGGTATTTTATTTTTTTCGTCACTCGGTGTGTTGTTTTAGTGTAGTGGCTTTTACTGCACAAAATCGGTCTTTGTTGAAAGGAAAACTAATTGTTAAACCAGTATACGTTCTGTTCTATTTTAACCCTTTGCACTCGAGAGGTGACCGTTAGTCGTTTAATGATACTAACTTGAAAAATTTTCCAATTCGAATTATTTACTATGATTCACGTATATTAAACTTCATTCAGTTTGGTTAAGTCGGTGTATTAAAATTTACATATATGACTATTTAACACTATTTCTTCCACGATTTTCTGTATACCTATTTTAACCAAAGGGTGTCTTTTGACACGTTTGCGTTTGAATGCGAATAACGGCAAAAACTGTCGGGATTTCAAATTATCAGTTAAATATAGATAATTTGAGCAATATAACGGGAAGAATAGTTAAAAAATATTACCATCTTCATTTTTTTATTTTTATTAGAAAGATAATCAAACATTGTAATATCAGTAACTTAACGAACTTTCAGTTTCATATATAAAAATTCAATCTTTGTAACAAAAAAAAACAATAATCATAAAAACAGCATTGTAATAAAATTTTTTCGTTATTCAATACCACAGTTTTTACAAATCAATGGTTGCTCTACTAAGCACTTCCCACACGTATACTTTTCGCACCGCAAGTAAGTTCCTGTTGCTCTATTACCTGAGCAATACTTTATTTGGCACTTTTTTTGTCTACTTGGAAAGGATGTGGTTGGCAAAATGCAACATGGCGAAAAACAAACAAATATCAAAATATCTTCCGTTACAACTGAAATCGGGATTCCCTAATCAGATTACAATTGATATGATGCTGCAAAATGGTGTTGATATTTATATGTAAAACGGTTTAAAAGTAGACATTGTTATGAAATCCTTAAGGTGTTAAAAGACACCTCATGGTAGAAATAGGTATACTATATTACGATGTCCCATGAGAGGGGACAGCCGAGTGCAAAGGGTTAAATGCGTTTCTGGGTAATTGAATCTACCTGTTTTTCCAATTTTACTATTTATTTATTAATTTGTTTAACGGGTAAATACTCTTTATAACGGAGTAATGCAGTAAAAATAAAAATGAAAATTCAAAACGAGATCAATCGAAGTCTTTCGAGTCGATTGCAACGTTCGAACGCTGTATTTTGCACGAGAAAATCTCCGAATTTTTACGGTCGCCATAGATTCTCCCCGATCGCAGCTTCATCTTCATTTTTTGCATCGCAATCGAACGGTCGCAACGTTAATTCGCGAACGATCTGTCGCTTTGTACCGGAGAGTTTCGTCCGGTTTTATTGGCGTTACGTTTGACCCAGCTGTAATAAACCGGGGAAAAGTTTCGGTCGCTACGGGGTCGCGTTTCCGGTTTATTGCTCTCGGCTCGAGCTACGAAACATTGTAATTCTTTAAGGCAGGAAACAGGCTTCTCCGCGCAATCTCGCGAAACGAGGATGTCCATTTGATAAAGTACGTCCGAAGCAGTCTCACGGCGCTTGAATATCAAACGAAGATGACAACTGCTTTCGAACGTTTCCTGTAACTTCTTCGTCGAGAACACTTGTAAGCAGTTCAGCCGAACTTCGGTCAACTGGCTTTAATTTTTCACGCAAGAGCAATTTCTATGAACGATTACCTTTTTCCCCGAACTTATATACAGTGGCTCCAAAAAGTATTCGTACACTGCATTATAAGGAAATTCATCTACTTCTGAAAGTCTGATTTCAATGAAATTTTATGTGTGTACAGAGCATGGTGTATTCCACGTAGAGCAATTCTTTTGGCGGCAAAATATCTTTTAAGGGGGCTGATAACGAACCTCAAAGTTTCAGCGATTTCTCACGCTTTGAATACAAGCTTTCCTGTGTCCTTTTTTTATGACAGGGCGATAGAGTATTAAAAATTAAACATTTTCTATTTGGAAGGTTTTGCTTTATCAAGTACCATTACAAAGTTATCTTTAAAAAATGTGAGAAAGCTCAGAAACTTCAACAGTGGTTTCACCCCTTTAAAGTGGCATTTAGATGAAAACAAGAGATTAATTCATACGTATACTATTACGATTTGCATACCCACAAAGTTTTATCAAATACTTTTATCAAACTCAGAATTTTAGGGTTAAACGAATTTATTTCTGACATAGTGTACGAATACTTTTTGGAGCCACTGTAAGTAGTACCATTAGTAGAAGCTAAAGGGAATCGCAAGCTTAACACTATTCCTACCGACGCTTCACGTATACCTATTCCTACCGCGACATTCCCACGTAAGACAGACTACAAATTTTTCTCAGAAAATAAACAATGAAAACAGAAGTGAATATTTAAAACTGTATTATACGTATATTTCAGAAAAAGTTTAAAGACGATTCGATCACGTTGTGTCTATGAAATTCTAATCGAAATTTTAAAAACGGTCATTTGACCGGTTGTGGTAGGAATAGTGTTAACGTAATTCTTTCAAATTTTTCGTCGATAAATGCTCGGTTAAGTAATATAGTAAAATTTACATAGAGTAAGGTTGCTGAAGTCGTACCATTTGAATTTTGAATGAATTACAGCCATAACAGCGCATACAACCACAATAAAATATACATTTGAGTCAATCAAACGTTTTACATTTCATTTTCTGCCGTAAATCTGCCTCGTTATAAATCAATCTGATCAGATAAGTTTATTTTAATTTTCTTATAATTTTCTTCCTATGTTTGGTAGCTAATTTTGCACATTAATTATTGTTAAAATTGTGTTACTTCTTAGATATAAATTCAGAAGGATTTACATAATCGTTTGGTCGAAACGAAATCGTATTAATTTTATTCAACGTTAAGTTACGTTACTTTTAAACGTAACTTGTGTCGTGTCTTAAGTCGTACCGGAATGAGGTTCCTAAATCGTACTGGTACTGTTCCGTCCTATGGAACAGCTACGGGAAGTTTTTCATCGGCACTTATGACACGAGCGTGTCGGTAATGCTACTTTTGAGGATTAGGAAGTTTGGCATGAATTTGATAATGATTTTTGAGCTCCTACACTTGTGATTAAAGACTCTTTAGGCATTCCTCCGTTGGACATCAGTAATCAAGAAGAGCTTTCTGCAGTGGTTACACAAGAAACTAAAAAAATCCGTGGGGAAGAAACGGACACGCCTACAAACCAAATAAAACAGCAATTAAATATCTTAGCTCCTATTTCTATAATAAATCACAGCAAAGTATTTCGTGGATGCTCTACCTCATCAGTTGAAATAACGTCAACGCAGAATAAAGAAAACATAAAAAATGCGGCGAATAAAAGAAACGTAGGAATAAAAAGGACGAATAAAAAAGAACTGGCATTAAACATTAAAAAGAAGAAAAGCGATTGGTTTTGTTTTATTTGCAGAGAATATCGGGAGGAAAACATGATTAAATGCTTGAAATGCAAATCATGGGTTCACGATTTATGCGCTGGAGTTGGCAAAAGAATAAAAAAATTTGTGTGTAATGTTTGTACTAACTGAATACTTATGTGTTATACAAACAGATAAATAAAAAGTACGTTTTAAATATTATTGTTGTTTTATTGAATTCTTAGGTACGACTTAGGCTATGGGTGGGACGACTTAGGAAACCGATTAGTTGTGCGTACCAATGTAGGTTCTATAAAGATATAGCTTATTTTAAATGAAAACATATAGATTTTCCAATTTCGTTACAATAAATAACAACAATATTAATACAAGTTTTAAATAACACGTTTAATTTCTATTTATTCGATAAATCCTAAGTTTTATGCGGATTTTTCCTTAAGGAGTACGACTTGAGCAACCTTATTCTATATGGTCTGACTGATAAACGAACTAACTAAAAATCTGAGAATTTGCGAAACTATAATTTGGTGATTAACGATAGCCTCTCGAGCGCAAAAAAAGTAAAAAAAGATGGAAATCATGGCTGTTGCGCGAATAAATTCAGTATTCCTTTGCGTCCGGTAAACAGGGTTCGCTTGGAAGTTCTCTGCTTCCTGTTTTTCGCGTTGTCCAGAACGAAATTCGCCGGGGCACGATAATATTCTAATGCCGAAGGAATCCGTTCGGTGCGGGTTCCGCGCGGGGAAAAAGCTGAATTAGCCGGGCGCTTGAAATGCAGATGAGGGCGCCGACGCCCGGCTTCGAAATCGGATCCAGGTCATCTTCGTTTCACGAATTTTAATTCCGCCACCCGTATCCATGGCGAAAGATAACAACGAACGCACTTTTTACGTTTCACGGATGGTTTCAAGTTCGAACGAAAAATTAAAAAGCCATAAAGTCGCCAATATTCGTGTGATAATTATTTAAATCTGTACGTATGATTATGATTAACCTATTTATTAACCCTAGAACTCATAAATGGGGTTCCTCGAACCCACAAATTGGAAAACATTAAATTTGAATCATTTCCCTTTCATAAAAAATTCTATTAAAATTATTTATTGTTGTATGCACATTTAAGTTTGATATTAGTGGGGGGGGGGGGTGGACAGCAAGAGTCCGCAGCAGAGTTATAACACTGCGAATTTCTATGTGCAACAAATTTTATTAATCAAGTATTAACCTTAGATCTCCTAAGGGGAAGGGGGGGGGGGGGGTTCCTCGAACCCACAAATTGGAAAACCTTAAATTAGAATCATTTCCCTTTCATAACAAATTCTATTAAAATTATTTATTGTTGTATGCACATTTAAGTTTGATATTAGGGGGGGGGGTGGACAGTAAGAGTCCACAGCAGAGTTATAACACTGCGAATTTCTATGTGCAACAAATTTTATTAATCAAGTATTAACCTTAGAACTCCTAAGGAGAAGGGGGGGTCTTCGAACCCACAAATTGGAAAACCTTAAATTTGAATCATTTCCCTTTCATAAAAAATTCTATTAAAATTATTTATTGTTGTATACACATTTAAGTTTGATATTAAAAAGTTTCCGTTGCTATGTGTAAAAAATTAGTAAGCATAAGAGAAATATAATTGACTACGCGCCGTGATGACGGTGGCGATCACGCGAAGTGGACCGTTACGCTCTCCTTTTCTCCAAACAATAAAAATTACAAAACGAAGAATGAAACTATGCAACTAATTGGGAACTTTGACTGGAAAGACACTACGAACTAAAATACCAAAGGATAGAAAACCGACGAAAAAGGGAAGATGTTATCAATGTATACTGGAGGCTATAAAATATAATAGTTTATTAAAATCAATGCAAATTTGTTACAATTGCAAAAACCATGTTTGCAGAAAACATTCATTTAATACTACACTTTGCCATTCATGTTTATCAGGAGGATCAAAAGAATCAAGTTCAAACCAGCTGCACGTTACTATACTATTTTATAATAGTATTTAATTTTATGAATACACATAAATCAATACAAATTGAACGTAAAACCGTATGTTGTCTTGTTTATAAACTACAGCATATCTTGACGTTGCAAAAAATTTTTCAAAAAACAACTTTTTCCAGGATAAATGTATAAAAATTCGAGGAACCCCCCCTTAGCAGTTCGCGTAACAGATCGAGGCTCAGGAGTTCTTGTGAGGGTGATTGCTAATTTATTGACGTGTGTATGTTTGTTTGTGTGAAAGGGATTCTAGAATGAACGGTCAAGAAATTATAATGAGAAGCAATGTATGGAAAACAAGAAGGATGAAAATATGAGTGAATGGAGTAGAGAATGAAAAAAGTTAAATGAGGATCGTGAGTGTATACTTTTTGTTTTAGAGATTGATTGAGAATAGGACGTGTGAATGGGATCAAAAAATTGTTACACCAAATAAATAAGTTTATATATTTTTAACATTGTTGTTTTCCTCAACACTTAGGAGTTCAAGGGTTAAATCTGGTATCGTTTTGTTCGTGAAAGTATCACACTTCACGTTTTGTCGGGCATTTAAGTTTTCCCCGAGTGCGGGAAAATACGCAATCTAATTGCGATACCTGGCGCAGCCGCTGTACTTAGCCAAAGCACCGTGGATAAACAAGAAACGGTGGAGTTGCGGACGAAAGAGAAAGCGGCAGTCGCCGGATCCCCCTAATTGGCACGTTGCATTCGGTAATGAGGCGGAGTAATGCATTGTTCGTTGGCCGAGTGCACAACGCGAGCGAATGCGCGACACGATCGTCTTGTTGCCCACCCCTTCCTTTTATCCCTCTTCCATTCTTCCTCGCCATTTTTCGCCCCTTGTTGTTGCCTCGTTGGCAATTAAAGCTTAGAGCACACCTTTTCCCAACCTAAAGAGGTCATTTTTCAGGAAAACCGTGTCACCTTAAACAGTTTGTTCGTGGGGTCGATATAGATGTGAGATCAATGTGACTGTCTCAAAAATTTCTCGATTTTTAACCCTTTGACTGCGGAGCGCTCTTGGACGAATCCATCAATATGGACGGCGAGTTTTTCGCTTGTCGGTCGCTGTGTGACTTGTCCACTGACTAGTGACCAAAACAGTACCCGGAAATTTGATACCATTCTTTGGGTTTAAAAAATAATAATGGCAAATAATAATAGCATATTTAATTGCTAGGTTGCATAGGACAATAAATTCCATGTTGAATTAATTGGTAAAACAGTAATAAAGGTGTTATAGTAACAAAATACAGAGGGCGTATATTTACGTCTTTCGTATATATTGATGGATTTGTGAGGGCGTATATATACGCCTTTCGTATATATTGATGGATTTGTGAGGGCGTATATATACGCCTTTCGTATATATTGATGGACTTATGAAGGCGTATATATACGCCTTTAGTAGTCAAAGGGTTAATCATTCGCCTTGCACATCGAAAGTTTCCTCTTAACGAAAAAATTGATATTGCGAGTTGTCCCAGGTGTCAAATTGATCGAATGACAGAGTTGGAAACATGAATTAAAAAAAAAATAAATAAATGAAAGGGATTGCAACAAATTGTAGAGTATCAGGCGCCACCAACCGCTGTCATAAGCTGCAATGTTGTTTTAATTTAATATCGTGATCTTTAGATCATTTTCCATTTTTCCCATAAATTCGAAAGAGAAAGGTATAAACATTGTTCGTTCGTAGATTTTTAGTGTTAAAGATCCGTTCTTTTTGAAATTATGAGCTGTTTTCTAGCTTGGTCAGACATGATTTGATAAAAATTTCTGCTACCGACAAGATGGTCAAAATTGTTTCACGAGAATCTCACAGGGGCAGAGTTGCCGTCACTCTAGATTTTTCGGCGGAAATCAAGTGAGCACGGGGGGCCGGCGGAATTTTAAAGTTCACGGAATTGCAGGTTTAAGACCTCTCAGATTCTGCCTTAGGAGGTTTGAATAGTTTCGAAGTTCAAGAGTGCGATAATTCAGAAAGTTTGGTCGCTGGAATTTAAAACGGATCCAGCCTTAAGAGCTGATCTATTACCTATTCCTAAGTTCGGATTTTTCCGCATAGTGTTCCTCGAGGATTTTCCACGATCCGGGAGAAGATTCTTTTTCATGTTTTTTATTCTATCCTTTATAGTGTAACCTTTAATTATTTTTCTCTGTACAAAAATTTCGTCCATCAAAGCGATCGATACGAATTTTCTAAATCAATCGTTTGACAAACGATGTTCCCGAATTTTTGGTCGATTTTGCGATAATAGTAAAAAGAAGATTAAATTGCAAGTAAAATGTGTACAAACCTTGAGGAATAATAAAATAAAATTGATATTTTTTAACCGTTTGACTGCTGACGAGCGCTATCGCGCTCTTCTTATGTTACGCCAAAAATGCGAAAAGCGCGATAGCGCTCTTTATTTTCGATGCCTAGACTGCGGAGAGCGTAATAATGCTGATCCAGAACACTAGCATTTGTGTGTCCAGTGAAGCATCTTGCGTTTGCAGAGCATACGATTTATTTGTGTTAATTTGACTGAATCATAAGTGCTCATTACCAATTTTATTTACAAAATTAATTAAAACAAATTTATGTAATGTAGGAAATTATTCTATTGGCCGATGGGCTTTTACCTAAATCACGAGCTAGTGCAACGACTTATATTAACGCACCGTGAACTATATACTCTGAACTATCTATGAACTCTATCTCATGAACGAACTAACGAATTAACCCTAATTATCGCGAGGCTTCCTATTTATTCGCCTCGGGCCTGATAGGTGGTTCCTGTCCTTACCAATCAGGACCTTCGGAAAAATGCCCGCCTTCGGTATCCCCACGCGTTTGCATCTAGGATATCAGCCGTCCACCTTTTCTTCGGGGATCAGGTTTACGGCCGCGACTGTTTATCCCTACAACGCAGGCGTTGTTTAAGGGGGTATTCTAGTCTAGAACCTTCAAAAAATCAATTTTTTTTTATTTCATTTTCTGAAAGTATATGCCTTTGAAAATATTTGTACCAGTGGATATTGTTGGATTTGAAAAATTGATGAAGTTATAAGCGTTTGTCCGTAGCGTGCGACGCACCGTTGCACGGTTCTGCAATAGCAGGTATATTCGTATGAAATACTTTATATGCGTTTTTTTCGAAACCACATTTTTCAAAATAGTTGCCATGATATCTCAAGATCTAGTTGACCGATTACGACCAAATTTGGAGGGTACCTTCAGCACATGTGTCTCTATCGTCCGTACCAAAATTTTTAAAATCTAATGTTTTTAACTGTTTTTTTTGGCACGCTAAATTTGAAAAAAAAAGCACAAAGAACCGATAACCTAACTTTAAAGTGCTGCCAAAAATTTTCTCTTCAATGTTTTTATACACTATTGGTACCGACGATAGTCACGTTCATACTGAACATAATGGATGTTTGTTTGTCCATTTGAGAGAAGAAGAACTGCCGAAATCGTGGCAACCATGCAGGCATGTTCAATTGAAGGGGCACTACTAAACTAGCTGTATCTTCGACAATTATAAATATTTTTTCATGAAAAAAATACTGTATACTTCTTAAATATAGATCAAGACCATGCCATAAATCCCGACACAATGTCTTTATGGTTAAAAAAAAAAAAAAATCTCAAATAGCACCTAAAAAATTGATCTCTAGACTAGAATACCCCCTTAAAGCGGCGCCGGAAGATAACGCGGCCCCGAAAAAATAACACGGCGACACCTCGAAGCCTAATCCGCGGTCGCCTAAAGAAAGCAATGGCAATCGGCATTCGTTATTCTTTGCCGCTCTCCCCTATACAAAGGCTCCATTGATTACTAAATTGCCTACAGTAAACAATTGGTATTTTTTAATTTTTGTTGTTGCAAAGTTAATACAAGTGACTTTATCGTACGAAAAGCGTTTTACGTTTTTTCCCATACACGAGCAATTAGTGCCGCAGTTTTGCCATATGTCTGAAAAAATACGTCGGCAGCCAAACGGTTAATGAATTTTTTAAGGGATTCATTACACTTTTTGCAAGCCGATTTTTATGGAAATAGTTTAATTTACTTTTATCGGCAGCGCGATCGCAGCGATTCCCTTGAATTACGCGTATGTACGATTCCGTCATAAAGCACACAGTTTGATTTATATTAAGAGGAATGAAATGATTTACCGGGGCAATTCATTACACCAATATTTGAGATTGATTTAATAAGAGAAGTTTTGTCCTTTTAATCGTATACATTATTGACACCTCGCCAATAATATCGTTATACCGATATTAACGGGTAAAAAGATTAATTAAATACCCGAACCGCTTATCGAATTAATCCTTACTGCATTACACAGCATTATACACCGTGTCCTGTAATTATAGGATCACTGGCGATGCTCTGTCGTCAATTTGTTTGAAAACAATCAATTCAGATCGAGAGTGAAAATTAAACCGATTTCGCTCGCGTACGATATCGTGTCGGATAAAAAGAAACAACCGTAAGGAAATAATCCAACAAAGAATTCCACGTAGCTCTACGAAATTCCGTGAAACGAAAAGCGAGTGAATAATTAAATGGAAATGAATTGAAACGTCTAATTCGCTGGAAACAATTCTTCGCGCTCAATATTGCGTTTCTTTCTTTCATTTTCTTTCCACCCCCTTACCAAAACCTCTGCAATCCAGAAAAACGACAAATCTTCGAGATAATGAATTATTTTACCTATTCAACTAGACTGTACCTCGGTTGCCGCTTTCATCATCTCCAAAAAAATTGTCGAACGAAACTATTGGGTTGGAGGGAAAGTTCGTTTAATATAAGCGAATCTTAGTAAGTATTTCGAATTTTTTAATTTTTGGTGTTAGTATCATTAGACGACCAACAGTCACCTCTCGAGTGCAAAGGGTTAATTGTTAATTAGACTTTCTTTACCCATTAAGTAAGTTTATATCTTATGCATTGGGTTGGAGGGAAAGTTCTGTCGTATTTTCCGTTTCCGTTAATTCATGTGGAACCCAAACACTTTGCTTGAACACAAACCCAACAGATTTAATGTGATCTCCAACAGTTGTACGATGAATGCCAAACTCTTCTGCAATTTCTCGACTCGTTAAATGTGGATTATTTTCCAACATGGATCGCAAAACATCATTATCGATCTTGGATGGTCGTCCAGATCGATCACTTTCTTGGAGGCTCAGATCCCCGGAACGAAATTTGCTAAACCATCTTTGACAAGTACGAACATTTACAATATCTTTTCCAAATACCGCGCATAAATTTTTACATGCAATCGATGCGTTGCTTCCTTTTTGGAATTCATACAAAATGCAGTGTCGTAAATGCACTTCATCTACTGACATGTTTTTCACTTTAAATATCACAAGTAAATGATGAACGGTAAAAAAGGACTCCTTTTATATTATTTATTTATTTATACATAATCCTCACCTTTCGGTTTTGGATGGCTTCCGGTTACACTTTTTTATTATTTAGGAATATCTAACCTTAACCTAACTTACCCTGTTCTTCTCTCCTTATTCTACCCCATTCTAGTTATTATTTTATCATAAAACTACATAAAACAAAAAGAAAAACGAGAACCCAGTAACCTAACCTACTACTAGAATACAGAAATCTCTTTGCCAATACTTAAATATCTACTTTTAACTATATTTAGTCCTATTGTTCTTAATTTTATCTACAGTTCTTTGGTCACTATCTTCCGTTGTTTCTATCCTAGGTTATTTGCCTCCCTCAGCCCATTCTCCTCATCCGTTTCCTGCTTCCCTTCTTCTTCTATTTCCACCCTCTTCCTTCTACCTTGTTCATGCTTCTCCCTCTCCTGCACTATTTTCCTTATGGTTTCTAGAACTCGTTTTATATTATAGAGGTGCCGAATTTGTCATAGCGTGAGAGAATGCATGAGAGTGAGGGTGAGTGTGTGTATGAGGCGTTCGTCACTTGGTCGTCGCGAATGTTCGGTCCTGGCGGGTAGCGGAGGTGCGTGGAAAGGAGCCTTCTCGAATGTTCGATGACGGTTTACTCTAATGGGTAAAAAGAACGCCTTCTCGAACATTCGATGATGGCAAACCCCCACCACCTGTGCTAATGCATATAAAAAGAGATGCATGCCCGCCGGGCGACATTCGACGACGCGATTAAGTGTAATTTATCAGATTAATATAAGCCTGCGTGTACCTGTCCTACAATATTATACAGCAGGTAAAAAAACAAGAAAACAAAATTCCCAATGACTTACTAGCCAGATGTTTCTTTTTTATTTACAAGAAAAATTGCCTGCCTATTTAAAATACGACAGAACTTTCCCTCCAACCCAATAAAAGCGCGCGAGGCGAGCAGGAAAGCATTTTCGTTCGATTTTACACCGTTTACCCCGGCCCGTGCGCGGTTTGCTCGTCGTAGAAGGAAAATTAACGACTGCAACCCGTGGACTCGTTTCGTCCAGGCAAATTGGCCACCGTTCAACCCGTTCAAAGCCGTCGAACCGACCGAATTCTCAGCCGTTAGCCTAACGGACACGTACTCGCGGCGCTGCTAATTCGTCGTGAGCTCGGAGACCTCAGAAATTCGTGGCCGTAAAGGATGACGAAAGGATTGGCCGGGACGGGGAGGGTTGCGGGGGTGGGAAAAGAGAGCAGGAGTTCCGGTCGCAGAGAGGGTGCCGAAACGAGGGTCGACCTGGTCGTAAAAGCTCGATCGTTTGCGCCTGTGTGTAAGCGCAAGTGTGAAGTACGCGTGTGTGTACGTCTGTGTACGTTTGTCCCATTTAACGCTTGCCTGTCTTTTTAGGTTTCCAGAAATAGTCTTGTTTTCGTTGATTGTTTTCGGCAACTTTTTGGAACAGTCGAACTTGTGATAATCTTTGTGGAATTGATTATCGATTCGTTTTGTGTATTACTAACTGCCAAGTTATTACAATGTAAAACATAATTTTATATTTTGCAAATATTGTTTATCTATTCATTGTTATCATTATTGTGATAAAACACTGTTTATTGGTTAGCATGGAATACACATTTTATTTATACAGTTATTTCTTGATAATTAATTAATTTGCAGTAGTAGACAAAAATTTAAGACGACAGGACAATGTAGAATATAATTTTATGGTTCGCAAATATTGTTTATCTATTCATTGATATCATTATTATGATAAAACACTATTTATTGATTAGCATAGAATACAAATTTTATTTATACAGTTATTTCTTATTAATTAATTAATTTGCAGTAGTGGACAAAAATTTAAGGTGACAGGACAATGTGGAATATAATTTTATGGTTTGCAAATATTGTTTATCTATTCATTGCTATCATTATTACGATAAAACACTGTTTATTGGTTAGCATGGAATACAAATTTTATTTACACAATTACATCTTATTAATTAATTAATTTGCAGTAGTGGACAAAAGTTTCGGGCAAGAGGACAATGTAAAACATAATTTCATGATTCGCAAATATTATTTATTTATTCATTTTCATTGTCATTATAGTAAAACACTATTTATTGTTTGGCATAGAATTAAAATTTTATTTATACTGCTGTTTCTTATTAATTAATTAATTAATTTTCTTCGACCCTTTGGTTTTAAACTAAAATATAATTTTATAGTTCGCAAATATTGTATATCTATTCATTTTTATTGTCATTACAATAAAACACTATTGATCGATTAGCATGGAATACAAATTTTATTTATACAGTTATTTCTGATTAATTAATTAATTTGCAGTAGCGAACAAAAGTTTCAGACAAGAGTGCAATGTAAAGCATAGCTCTATGTTTTGCAAATATTGTATATCTATTCATTTTTATTGTCATTACAATAAAACACTATTTATCGATTAGCATGGAATACGAATTTTATAATATATTAACTGATTAATTTATTTTCATCGACCCCTTGGTCTTAAACTTTTGCCCGCTACTGTACGTGTGCCCGCGCCCGAGTTCAGAGGTGTGTAACGAGCTCGCGCTAAATCCGCAATCGTGTCCCCGTACTCTCGAGTGTTTGCGCGGCATCGGCCGCCCGTGGAAAAGGATAATGAGGCAGCCAGCAAAGGGGGTTGGTCGGCTGCAGCAACCCCCTCGAAGAGGCATCGGCGAATCGTCGAATTTCACAGCCGCCCGAGGGCCGTATCCTCGCTCGTTCTGTCTCCTAATCGGCGACCGGCTGGCCGATTAAAACAACACAGAGGGAGGAAGGGAGGCGGATATAGAGACGGAAAGAAGGTGAGGGAGGGAGAGGGTGGAAGATAGTCGAAGCGAGGGAGAATTATAACGTCGACGAAACCGCGGGCAACGCGGTTCATTACTGTTTTATTAAAGCGCGAACGCGAACGCACGCCGGGGATGCATTTTCATTTTTCAGCAAGCTGGAACCGAATGGTGGTTAGGGGATGAGGGATGGGGAAAGGGTTGATATCGGTAACCGAGGAACTCGTGGTTCGTTGGATTTTTTTTCCACCCCTTTTTTTATACCATCTGCACGGCGGATTTTTATGTACAGTGGCTTCAAAAAGTATTCGTACACTATGTCACAAATAAAAGTCTAATAGAAGTGCTTGATAAAACTTTGTGAGTATGTAGATCGTAATAATATATGTATGAATTAATCCCTTCTTTTCATCTAAATACCATTTTAAAGGGGTGAAACCAGCGTTGAAGTTTTTGAGTTTTCTCTCATTTTTTAAAGATAACTTTGTAATGGTACTTGCTGAAGCAAAACCTTTCAAATAGAAAATGTTTAATTTTTAATACCCTATCGCCCTGTCATAAAAAGAATGTTGGGATGGACGCTTCGCGAATATTTGACAGATGTCTCGCACCCTGAGCGTGCAGACAATGCGTGGAAAGAGGCGAATTAAGGTCACTTTCATTTTTTTTTAATCGATCATCAATCTACAACAAGACGTTCAAGGTGACAAGCAGCCATCACGAGCCAATCACACACATTCAGAAGTTTTACATTTTTATTGTCCATAAAGTTTCCTTAAACAAATGCCTCTTGTGTTATACTCATTTCCATAAAAAAAAGGGAACACAGAAAAGCTTGTACTCAAAACGTGAAAAATCGCTGAAACTTTAAGATTCGTTATCAGCCCTCTTAAAAGATATTTTCGCGCCAAAAAAATTGCTCCACGCAGGACACATCGTTTTATTGAAATCAGAATTTCGGAAGTAGATGCAGTTTCTTTATAATACAGTGTACGAATACTTTTTGGAGCCACTGTAGCTTACCGGTAACGAAGTAAAGTAACGAAAATCGTGCGATCGCGATGGTATATGTTTGTTACAGAATTATCGTAAAAAGAAAAAAAAATCAAAATTTTGTACAAAAATACGGTTGGAACTGTTCCTTGTGAAACAGAGCGAGGTTGATTTCAGAGAATTTTTCACGCGGAAGTCGAGGGTCTTGAAATTTTCCAGAGGTCCTTTTGTTTACCGACCTTTCCAGTTCCACGGTGATTATCGATGGCTCGGAATTGTTTAGACTCGTCGAGTGCGCGAGTCGCGTGTAAAATGCGCGGCTCGATCGTGGTGTTCTCGTGATCTCGAGGTGCAAATCAAGATGAACTTCGGTTTGTGCAGGGAATCGAGTTAGCCACCCTTCGCTTTCCTCGCTGGTAACGTTGTTAGAGCCTGTTCCGTTAAAGTGTCACGTAAAAGCCGATGAAAACGGGGCGGAACGCGTTCGATTCGTGCCATTTTGTAACTGAAGTAGAAGCCTTGGGTGAGTCGGGGTTATCCAGGGGTGTAAACTCTTCAGCGATCTTTTTCTTCTACCGATGGAAGCATGCGGGGATGTCTTGTTTAGAATTGGCCATTTTGTTGAAAATTGTTGAACAGTAAAGAAAATAGTTACGTCGCGCATTTGTGTTATAAAAACTAAAGCTGTATTTAAATAAATTTTTCATAAAATCTAACAAAATCATAAACAAACAAATTTAGGCCAACTTGACTTCTTAGGCTAATATATCCATGCGTATCTTATACATGTCGTTTACGACAGACAAACGCCAGCCGCAGCGCGAGAGTTGGACGGATATATCCGACACTCGTCCGCAAAGGGTTAACACTATTCCTACCGACACTTCACGTATACCTATTCCTACCGCGACATTTCCACGTAAGACAGACTACAAATTGTTCTGAAAAAACTAAACAATGAAAAAAGAAGTGAATATTGAAAAATGTATTATAGGTTTATTTGAGGAAAAGTCTAAATTTAAAGGCGATTTAATTACGTTGTATATGTGAAATTGTAATCGCAATTTTAAAAACGGTCATTTGACCGGTTGTGGTAGGAATGGTAAGATACGTTACGGTGAAATCAGATCTATAGGTGCATAATTTCACATTCGATGTCGTCCTGCCAACATACTGTCCTCAAATTGATAGTAATTTGGAGAATGTCCAATCTTAGGCGAAGCTGGAAGAGATATAAACTTGAATTTTTTCGCAGAACCTTTAACCTAACACTCAAAATTTGAATGTATACGTTTGCAATTTTTTTTCGGCTGGTAAAAATAACTTATAAACACGTTTCGATAAGTCCGCAAAGGGTTAATTTATCACTCAACGCGTATCACGAACTGTTGCAAACTAAAACTCTTTATCTGATAATGAGTTGAAATAAAATAAATTTGAGCAATAAGCCCGGTAATGAAATACAATATAATGTTATTATAATTTCATGCTGTTCATTGTTTTAATTTCGGTTTACTTTTACAGTTTACCCTTAATTTCAATGTCCGTACGCGTTCTCGCGTATGTGGATATTATTAATTTAATTTAATTTATTCATTAAACGGGTAGAGCCCTTTTATATGTACAGAGCGATATCGCATGAAATGAAATGAAGCTGCATACAAGTGGTATACAAACGAGTTGTACAGAAACATGAGGTATAAAATAGAAAACAAGAAGCAAAGAAAGTCAGAGATGAAAAGATGAAAGAAAAAAGGGAACAGAAAAATACAGTACATTTGGCTATTTTATACGTATCTTCCAACACATTTGACGACCGTTTTTAACTCTTACAGGCCATCCATAGTTCTCAATAACAAAATTAATGCATGTACAGTAGCGGGCAAAAGTTTAAGACGACAGAACAATGTGAAACATAGTTTTATGGTATGCAAATATTGTTCGTATACTTATTTTTATCGTCATTATGGTAGAACACTATTTATTGATCAGTATAGCATACAATTTTTATTTATTGTGCTATTTCTAATTAATTAATTAATTAATTTACTTTGATACTTTGGTGTTAAACTTTTGTCCGCTACTGTACTGATGAAAGGACAATATGGAACACAATTTTATGGTATGCAAATATTGTTCGTATACTTATTTTTATCGTCATTATGGTAGAACACTATTTATTGATTAGCATAGAATATAATTTTTATTTATCGTGCTATTCCTAAGTAATTAATTTATTTATTTACTTCGACACTTTGGTCTTAAACTTTCGTCGGCTACTGTAGTTTTATAGTTTGCATTAATTTTTATTATTATTATGGTACTACACTATTTATCGATTAGCACAGAACACAAATTTTGTTTATCATGCTGTTTCTTATAAATCAGTAACTTTAATTTTGTTGACTCTTTGGTCTTAAACTTTTGTCCACTACTGTACCGATAAAAGGACAATATGGAACACAATTTTATGGTATGCAAATATTGTTCGTATATTTATTTTTATCGTCCTTATGGTAGAACACTATTTATTGATTAGCATAGAATACAATTTTTATTTATCGTGCTATTTCTACATAATTAATTTATTTATTTACTTTGATATTTTGGTATTAAACTTTCGTCCGCTACTGTAGTTTTATGGTCTGCATTAATTTTTATTATTATTGTGGTACTACACTATTTATTGATTAGCATAGAATACAATTTTTATTTATTGTGCTATTTCTGAGTAATTAATTTATTTATTTACTTCGACACTTTGGTCTTAAACTTTCGTCCGCTACTGTAGTTTTATGGTCTGCATTAATTTTTATTATTATTATGGTACTACACTATTTATTGATTAGCATAGAATACAAGTTTTATTTATCGTGCTATTCCTAAGTAATTAATTTATTTATTTACTTCGACACTTTGGTGTTGAACTTTCGTCCATTACTGTACTTTTATGGTCTGCATTAATTTTTATTATTATTATGGTAGTACATTATTTATTGATTAGCATAGAATACAATTTTTATTTATCGTGCTATTCCTAAGTAATTAATTTATTTATTTACTTCGACACTTTGGTCTTAAAATTTCGTCGGCTACTGTAGTTTTATGGTCTGCATTAATTTTTATTATTATTATGGTACTACACTATTTATTGATTAGCATAGAGTACAATTTTTATTTATCGTACTATTTCTAATTAATCAATTAATTAATTTACTTCGACACTTTGGTGTTAAAGTTTCGTCCGCTACTGTATATTTTAACGTAACCGAGATACAGATCATTATTTCCCCATTAATGTTGAACAATCAGGAAAGCTTTCGTTTGGCTCAACCCAGGGGTTAACCGGGAACTTTCCCGGTTGCCGTCGAGGACAATCTAAGGAACATTTTTTACCACAGCCGGTGGTCATGATACCTCGAAACGCGCGAGCTCTTTTCCCCCGGCCAAGAGTTCGCCCAACTTTCCCCGAGCTCAGAACACGGAAATACCGTGTGCGCCGTGCAAGTAGGTCAAAAACAATTTCTCAGTACCCGAGCCCTGCTTATTTTCGTCTCCCCTATCCTCCCCCACCGCGCCGAAAAAAGAGAAGAAGGAACCGGGAAAAAAAGTAATGAAATTGCATCGACCCAATTCTCGCAACGTTACCTCCGCCGCGAGAACCTTTCGGCTTAAGCGGGAAAAAAGATAAACAAGCTCGTCCGAAAGAAAAAGAAGGAAAATGATACAGAGTGCAAGAGAGAGAAAATAAGAGAGGGAGAGTGTGTGAGCAGCAAAAATGTAGGAAACAGAGTGAAAGGTGGTGGCGGTGGTGAGGGGAGAAAGCGTGAAACGCCGGTCGTCGCTGCAACGGCGCGGATCAAAATCGTCCGAGAGGCTTCTCCGGTGCGTGTCGGCCGGCGAATCGCTTCGATTTTGCCGTCGGTAATTGCGCCTGTTCCCGGCTGCACACGGCCCCGTTAACGAACACACCCGACCGCCCACGCAACGAGACTATTTTACGGCCGCGGGCTTCCGCCGATCCGTTTGCGCGCTAACGAACGCATTTTGCGTAAGGCTGTTTTACGCCCGGCCTTCGTTTCCCTGCGCCTCGCAAATTCGTGTCTGCGGCCGATACGCTGGATTCTCTGCGCCCGGATTACCACTCCCGTCTCTGTGCTAAACGGTTACCGATTTAGGGAATGGCGGAGATACAACGCGGTCTTTATCCGTTGCCGACACGTGGCACCAGTCATAATTCTTAAAAATTATACTGCTTGTAAATTAAGTTAACATTTTACCCCGTAATTCTACCACTAGGTTTAAGCTACGGAAAATAGGTTTAGGCACGTACTCGCCTTGTCTCGCCAATGCATGGTACATACATAGAAAATGGGGTACCAAAGGTATGAAAACTTTTAAATTCCGCGAAAAAATGATCGATTATCTCCTCAGGACAGTGGATCGCCACGAAGTACAATCTGAAATTGAAGCAGTGTCCAAACGTACACATTTTCTAGCAATAAACCCATAAGGCCAACCGACGTAACTTCCTCATAAATTATGTCAGTACGACTTTTTTCCTCGTTGATTTTTGCCAGCACGACCAAGAGTCGACCGGCCTAATGACTTTATTGCCTAGGTTCTTGACCATACATCAACCCATCCATTTCCGCATATTCCCTTCCACTCATCCTTCCGGTCCACTCGCTACCCCCATCTTCCACCCAACGATCCAATCCTTGCAGATTCCAAAAACACACCTGCGAAACACCTCCGAACCTCCCCCGACCACACCCTTTCCACTTTCCCTATATAACCCCTGTTTCGTCAACTAACGCATTCTTTCTTCTCCGATCACGCACATATAGTTTAGTTTCATCCGTTCTGTTAATTTTTTGGTTATTAAATAAACTGTTAAAACCTAATTGACGCATTCGTCTATCTCACCACAGTTGAATTAGTGTTGTCGCGAATTACAACAACACGTCCAACAAGGAGTGTCTGAACAGTCTTTTTATGTTTTACCCTGTTGTCGGAAGGCGGGGGTGGAGAAGGGTGAGGAAAGAAGTTACGAGAACAGGTTCGAAAGAGCATTTAATTGTGTTTTTGATTTTTTATTCATTGAAGCAAATAGGAATCGAACAATTTTCAGGAATTATTAATGAAGTATTAATGAGAAAAACGTGGTGTAAAGGGAAAATTAAACGTTTAGATGTAACCTGTATCCGAATAATCGATGTTCTATCGTATATTTAAATTGTCGTTATCGTTAAATTATTCGAGGGACAGAGATATCAGTGATGTGGTTAACGTTATTTTCCACCGTCTAATCGATACAAAATGCTTCGTCCCGCCTATTAAGGAAATTTATCGATGCTACAATAGCGTCCACGGAACGGCGTTCCTCTTTTGGACCGATGAAAGCATGTGTCGTGATGCCACGAGTAGCGCGGCCCACATACGGATTGTCTCGTTCCACGATTTATGCGGCCGCCGTGACGCTGCAAGGAGGATGCGTTGGCGTTGAAAACGAAGAATGCGCTCCCGTGACTGCATACATATCGCACACGTCACGGGTCCACGCCGGGCTATTGACGTATTTAGGTTTAACGTCCGCTTCGAGTCGCTGGCGCTATGTATAACAGATCGGTTGACGTGTGTAGCCTCGAGTAAAATAACGATGTAATTCGAGTGTAAATGTCGGCGAACTGGAGCATTGATTTGTTGGTTTGCGTTAAACACGACCTACACGTATCTTTTGCGCCTGTAGAGTTTTTAATAGACGCGTTCCGGGAAATGAAAAATTCGATCGATTCCCTTTCGGTTGCTGAAATAACGATTTTACGGAGGAGGTCAGTTTTTTGTATTTCGTTGAAACTGTTTGCATGTTTAACCCTTTACAGTCGAATTTAATACGACCATGAATTACCGCCAATTCGGAATTTATTTTTTGATTCAATCGAAACAAAATTTTTCAAATACGTTATTTAGCATACTTAGCTGTAACATTTCATGAGTATACGGTGGAACGGGGTAAGTTGGTACCGATTTTTGTTAAATTCGACTTTAATCATTTATTCTTTAAATTATATTTGAAATATTTAACTTATATTATTGGTATTAAGTGTAGTGAAGTAAATACTCTATAATTCGCATTGACAAAAACGCCAATTTACATTAGAAATTACAACATTTATTGAAAATAAAAAAAAGTAACAAACATTACGAACTTACCCCGTGTATGGGGCAAGTTCGTAAATAACCGTTTAAAATTTATTCAAATCTATCTTTATATGTTACGGGGCAAAATCGTAATTATTCATACGCTACTTATAAAATGCTGTTTACTAGATTAAAATAAGTTGTTTAGTGTAAAAGTTAAACATTTATAAACATTGGTGAGTAGAAAAAGTAAGAAAGTTAATAAGAGGAGAAAAGTTTATTCAAATAAAAGACCCTAAATTAGCTTAATATTTTAATGACTATAAATTTGAAAAGAAACAAACTTGGATCTAAACAGGTTATAAATACATAATTTGAGCAAGAAATTATAAAAATAAAAAAAAATCCTTGAGCTTTGTGCAAGCTCCAGACAACCGCGAACTTACCCCGTGCACTAATATTTGCCGGGGCAAGACCGTGGTAGTGGTTTTCTCGATAAATTTCAAACAATTAAAAGAATTTATTTATTTAACGTAAACTTTAAACAACGTTCTTAGTGCTTACCAAAAATAAGTGCACAAGACACAAATTTTGCTGCAAAATAACGATAGTTTGTTCGACAACTCTAGGTTAGACGAGTGCTTCATAAATAGCCGCACTTTTTAAAAGTCGAAAAAGCGGGAAAGGTTATTTATAATGGAGAGACATCTATACCGATCGCTTCATAACAATCCAATACAGGCTTCTACACCTTACCTTGTACAATTTAATGTATATTTGAATAAATTTAGTTCGTTTACGATCTTACCCATTTACGATTCCACTTTAATTAAAAAAAAAAATGAAAATTCCACGGTAAAATTTGTGATGTCGCATACGCTGAGACATACGAGTGCAAAGGGTTAATATCTCTAAATTCTATTGAATTAATAATTTAGAATAGCTAAACATTAAATTTGTAAATAAATTTAAAATTCTATTAAATTAACGATTCTTCTTTCGCGAGGAAGAATTTTTTAAGGTTCTTTCAATTTTGTTTCGTGGAACGTTTTTTGCTTTGTAGAAAAAGAAAAGAGGTTACAGTTTTGTTGCACGCTCTGTGTAATTCTTTAGTCGAAGTTTTTCAAAATAATGTAAAATTAAAAGGCACGGCGAGAGAAGAACGAAATTCGAGCGGTCAAGTAGAAACGGACAGTTTGTAGTCAGACGCTCTCTGTGCAACACGATATTCACCCTATCTTACTGCAGCCTTTTCGTGCGTTTCTTTCCTTGAAATTCTAGCGAAAAACTGTTCGCGAAGATAGCACTTTTATTGCAAACGGAATTCTGAAAAATTCTCAGAAGTATAGAATTCTTGTTTGCTATTCCATTAAATGTAGGCCATTAAAAGAAACTCTAATCCCGTCTGTTACTCGTAATACTGTATAAACAATTATTTTACATTTACTGCTCGGTGCACTGTCTTTCTTTTTTTAACAATTCCGTATCGTTCACGTTTTATTGAACCATCTCCATGAAATACAACCTTTATCGTTATTAACCCGTTTTCATCACATTAACACGTTCGTCGCCCAGCGTGATTCGACTGAGTTTCTTGCTGGGTCCAAATCCGATTGCATATAAAACTGGGGTAAAAAAAATATATAAACAGCAAAAATTTTAACTTTTTATTTTTATTTTATATATGTATATTATACTTCAATGCTTATTCCATTGAATTCCTTTTAAAATTCCAATTTAAAATTCTATTCAATTTTAAGATAAAGAGCGTCACCCAAATATGGATGACGTGTGACGAACGTGTTAACTCCCACGTCAAATTACATTCGACATTTTGAAAGCGTTAGTATATATATATATATATGGAAATTGTCTTACTTTTTAGTTAATAAATTCGAACGATCCACTAATATAAGTTACAACGAAGTTTGAAAGCTGGGTCTAATATAATTGGTAAACAAAATTATTTGAAATAAGTACAGTAAAACCTGTTTTTGTGCGGTGTATCGGGACCGCATAAGAGAAATCGTGCGAAAAAATATTTGAAAATTTTATAAATACTTACACATTATAATAAACAACTTTGTACGATACACTACCTAAAATTTTTTTTATGCGGCGGACAGGGACCGCATAAAAAAAAGTCGCGCTTAGAAAACACATCAATTATTTACGAAATAGATGAGAGAATGCTTTCAATTTAATTAAATAATTAAATTAGACCTGTAAAAATTGTAAAAACATTTAATTCTTCATTGTACATATAGACGGAGAAGTTTTCAAATCGTACATTAAACAGTTCGCTGCTACTCGTCGTAATCCAAAACGCGCAACTTCTTGCGACGAATTGGTCCAAAATCGCTTTCGTCGCTTGAAGATAGAATTTCAATTCCACAACATGTATATGTACATTGATAGGAAACATTAAACTGGTGCCAACGTCGCTGAGATTCGTATGCCGCATAAAAATGAATCGCACGAAAAAAGTTGCACAAAATCAAAATTGCATAAAAAAGGATCGCACAAAAACAGATTTTACTGTATCACTCGAGGAATTTTCCTTTCAAGTAAATTTCAAATAAAACGCTTGAAATGCTAAGGAGTTGTTGGCGTCAAAATTGAAAAATAATTCGAAGCGCACAAAGGGTTAATGTTGTTTACACTAGCTGTTTAGTCGACGAAGTCTTGAAACACAATTCTCGTTTCGAGGCTAACAATGACTCGTAAAACGGCCCGATAAAACAAGATATATGTGCACGCGAGCCGGATATCTGGTTGCAGCGTGTTCGACAAACGGGATCTCCCAATTATACGGGCAAATGCAGATAGGCCACCAATTTGAGCCCGACGTCAGGTAAAGCGGACCGAATTTATGCAGTTACCTAATAGTTTGAATTGCTGTTTGAATTGAAAACGTGGAAACGGCGACGACGTTTATTGCGTTTGTAAGTCGTTGTCAATTTTCAACGGGCTCGCGAAGCGTAATGTAAAATACACGATAGCGCGCGCGCGCGCGTACTAAATTGCAATAACAAATTTCCGTTAACACTATGCCGTCCGGCGACACCACAGTGGTGTTGTGCGCAAAGTACAGTCAACCCTCCTATAACGCGGTGAGTGTGTATATGGAAACCGCGCTATAAGAAACTCGGATTTAACCGTACAAATCAGGCTAATTCGTAGCGCGTTGTATGGAAACCGCGCTATAAGAAACTCAGAATTAGTACAAATCACATGATTCGTACCGCGTTATATGGAGACCAATAAATACAAAAGACAAGATAAATTATAAATTAATTTTATTGAATTGAAGAGTTCATATAAGGAAATGATTAAAAAAAATGAAAGAAAAACTAAACTAAAAAACTGTTTTCCAACAAAAAAAAGAAAGACTTTTGTAAAATTATGTAATCTTCTAACACTTATCCTCGCTGTCAAATATGAGTCGCCTAACTCGTCTTCTTTTAATGGGTAAAATGTCTTCCTCGCTTGGTTCATCTTCACATTGGTTTTCGATTGTAGCTTTTTTTTCTAACTCCCCTAAAACCTCTCTATAGGTAGCTAAGCAATTCCTTAACTCTCTTTTAAACTTTGCGCAGCGCACCGTTGAATGATCAGTTTGAATGAAATGAAGTTCTAATTCTTTAGCCAAATTTAGCCCTTTTTCACATCTTGTAAATCAAGATTTGGAAGTGCCAGCAACAAAATTTTGGAAAGAATTGGTTACCAACGAAACGTTCTGTGAAAGAGCTCTGAGACGACTGAAACCGATGTCGTAAACGGCTAAGAGATAAGCTTGAATGTTTATATAAACATATCCAGTTAAAATCATTTATTGGGTGCACGGAAAGAACTGATGGGACGTTGTTGAACGGAAACCGCGCTGTAAGAGTTCCGCGTTATAGGAGGGCTGTCGCAATTTCAGCTCCGCGTTATATGGAAACCACGTTCTGAGAGTACCCCGTTATAGGAGGGTTGACTGTATCGCTCGACGGCCGGCGACACCACAGTGGTGTTTCGCGTAAAGAAGTGGCCGGCGACAGCACATTAGTATCGTTTGCATTCCGTTGATGATCTGTGGGGTTTTGTTGCCAATTTACTTAAATGGAACAAGTTATATACGTCACCAGTCAGTATTCATTTCCGAAAGCAATAAACGAAAACGAAGAAGTTGCGTTGTATGTACCAAAAACAAGAAAAGAAAAACAACAAATTTGATATGCAAGTCGTGTGGAGTTGCATTACATGTTGGTGATTGTTTTGCTTCGTATCATTTAAAAGAGAAATACTAAGTAAGCACCAAAGAAAATGTAAATACAGAAATATATAAAACAAAGAAATTTTACATTTATTTACATATGTACATTTTTTGAATTGAATTTTGATTGAAAACTCGTGAGAACTACCGATGAGATTAGTAAAACTTGAAATTTATCATTTCCCAATCTCCCCAAAAACAGCCGGCGACAAGCGAAGTAACACGATCAGTTCTGCCGGCGTCAAGCGAAGAAATGGTTACAAACGGGCCGGACGGCAAAGTGTTAAGTGCTTCTCGTTCGGTATCGCACACTGTGTCGGACTTCTCGACGAACGTTCATTCGCAACCGCGAAACGAGATTTTTAGTCGATCGCAGAAATAACGTGCAGCCACGTCGAATTATTTCAAACTAATGCTAACTCGTGACTACCAGTTCTTATTCGTTTCATTTATCGTTTAACCAGTTAAGTGTGTTTGACGACTATATCCGTCATGGAAGAATGGCAGAATTTTGTGTTATGACGGCTATATCCGTCATGGAAGAATGGCAGAATTTTGTGTTATGACGGCTATATCCGTCATGCGTAAAATTTTGTTACAATTTGATATTTAAATTGTAATTCTGACGAAAACTAAATTATATTCGTAAATTTTAATATGTGTAGAGTGTGTTTATTTGTTGTACGGTACAAGGTTGATCTGGATTGTGTTATACTGATATACTGAGATGCTGATATATTGCGACTGAGACTGCTATACTGATATACTGAGACTGCTATGCTGCGATTGATTATACTGTGTCGCGCCCAGGGAAGTTTGAGTTTTATATTCCCTGAACGCGTCGAGAAGGGGAAAATGTGGTGACATGGAAGGGACTCTCTGCGAGTGTTTTCCGGATTCTAATGAGGCTGCAATCAAACACCCGTGGTAATGACGATCGGCTGGCCGTTTGGGCCTAATGACGGGCCGATGTTCAGGCCCTGCTGTAAAGTGTTTGATGCAGCCACTTAGAACACCCGCAGAGGTTCCGTGTCACCACATTTTTAACACTAGATTTACGGATATTGTTTTTATTCCTTAAAAATACCCTTAAAATGAGTCAAAATGGCTGATCCAGTAAATTTAGTCTTAATAAAAAGATTATAGATGGCACTTGTACAAGATCATTTCGATGCCGCATATATGCGGCGCTCGGCGCGAAAGGGTTAAATAAACTGTGAGCCTGTCAAAAAAAAAAGACTAAAATTAACTTGTACACCTAATATATAAACTGCGAGATACGAAAGATAAACGTCCATCGAACAGTTTGTCGATGCACGCCCGTCGAATTTTTCATATTCGACTGATTTCCACGGTTTCACGCTTCTCTGATGGCGCATTTCTGCGTCGGGGTATTCGCTTGAAACACCGGCTGGTCGTTTATAACCGATATTTTGATTCGGCTGGCGGGAAAGTTCGCTGTGCTTGCGCAGCCTCTTTATTTGCACGCATCCTGATTGTGCCAAATATTTGGCGGCAAAACGTTGCCGGTGTTCCCGTCGCGTTCTGTTTCTCTCTTTCGCCGTTGCTCCAACGGACATCGTACTCTTTTTTTATCCGACGTAAGAGAACGTACGATGTCAACCAACCGTATATTTCGACAAAAAGACACGCCCGCATTTGTATCTCTTCATATTTCTTTCTTTTCTCGTTCATTTTTCTCTCAGATTTGTAAATAAAGCCTGGTAGCGCGAGAGTTGGGCGGATATATGCCGACACTCGTCCGCAAAGGGTTAATCAATAAGTTACAGTGAACAGAAAATCCTAACGGCCAGTTACTGACGTTGCTATGAGATCGCAGCGAAATTAGATTAGTTTGTCGGTAGTGTAGAAAGTGTTTTAACTGTTTAAGGCACGGTGAAATTAAAAATGTCCCAACTTTTTGATGGTGGGACGTTTTTAGACCCACCTCGAAATATTGCAATAGCTGCACGCGCATCGGTTTATATTTAGTTTTATTTACGCAAAGCAGTTGGTAATACCATAAAAAAATCTTATAAGTATGTTCGTTTGTGTTGGCAAGTTTCAACATGTCAGTGCTTTGTTAATAAAAAATATATCAATTTTGTTCAATTTAAAACGCAACAAAATTTCTGTGCAACATGGGCCTATTTATTTTCTGAAATCCTGTGCCTCAAAGAGTTTAGATTATTATTAATATGATTGATAAGAAAAACTGTACAGCACACAATAATTTCTAACTTATAAATACCGATAACGCAACTCAACTCTTACACTATTTCTAACTCAGCTCTATGTTCAACTCTCAACTCTTTATACAGCTCTACGATTCTATTTTTCATTCAACGCTCGTCCTTTTCTCCTTCGAGGAAACTTTTATAGGCCTTCCCTTTTCCGTGAACCGACATTTTCACTCTTCCAGTCCTTAAAACTACGATACTACGGTAGCTTACTACTAAAATTGTGCAACACCTTAAAATTGCCTTACTATTAACACTTAATCAGCTTAGGACCAACTAATAACAAAAGTGAATAGAATCAATGGCACTGGTTTGTCACGGAAAAAATGAGAGATCTCCTCAATCAATCGGCTAAATATTAAAGTTACCAAAAACACTTGGAAAAAAGCATTGTTTTATTAACACTAGAACTACCAGAGCAGTCGGAATGACGAATTGGTGATTATTTACAGCAACCTTGTAAATTCAATATGGTAAAGTTTCCAATTAACACTTAGCCGACCGAACGGGGAGATCTTCCATTTTGTCCTCAACAGAGCACTGCAATTGATTCTATTTGCTTTTGCTATTAGCTAGTCTTGAACCAGTACTGTTCGTAAATTTTCCAAAATACAATTTTTAATAAATTCAACATCAACTTAGGACCAACTAATAACAAAAGTGAATAGAATCAATGGCACTGTTTTGTCAAGGAAAAAATGGAAGATCTCCCATTTTGTCCTCAACAGAGCGCTGCAATTAATTCTATTTGCTTTTGTTATTAGTTAGTCTTGAACTAGTACTGTTCGTAAATTTTCCAAAATACAATTTTTAATAAATTCAACATCAGCTTAGGACCAACTAATAACAAAAGTAAATAGAATCAATGGCACTGCTTTGTCAAGGAAAAAATGGGAGATCTCCCATTTTGTCCTCAACAAAACACTACTATTGATTCTATTTGCTTTTGTTATTAGTTAGTCTTGAACTAGTACTGTTCATAAATTTTCCAAAATACAATTTTTAATAAATTCAACATCAGCTTAAGACCAACTAATAACAAAAGTAAATAGAATCAATGGCACTGCTTTGTCAAGGAAAATATGGGAGATCTCCCCAATCGGCTAATTATTAAAGTTACCAAAAACACTTGGAAAAAAGCATTGTTTTATTAACACTAGAACTACCAGAGCAGTCGGAATGACGAATTGGTGATTATTCACAGCAACCTTGTAAATTCAATATGGTAAAGTTTCCAATTAACACTTAGCCGACCGAACGGGCAGATCTTCCATTTTGTCCTCAACAGAGCACTGCTTTTGCTATTAGCTAGTCTTGAACTATTGGGTTGGCAACTAAATGATTGCGGATTTTGTCGATAGTTGGTTTTATCAAAATTCTTTCGTTTTGTCAATGTGTTCAAAGCACCTATATTGTTTTCTTGTCTTTTGAAATTTCACCTTTAATTAGTAAGTAACTTTATTGATTATTTATTTAGGTTCGTTCTTATCCCCATTAAAAACATAGAAGAACAAAACGCGCGTTTCAGACATATTTTATTGTATTATTTCTGAAAAGGCATAGATGAAATTGTGTGCCGTATATGAGAATGAAGTCTTGAAAGTATGGCTTTATTTATTTATTTCGTTCCATGCAGAACTACTTAAATGGTCAAATTTTTAACGACGCTGATGATGTAAAATCTCATTTAATTCAATTTTTTGCTGGTAAAAATTTAGAAGTTTTATGAACATGGAATAATGATGCTGTCTGAAAAATGGCAAATGGTCATCGACGAAAACGGATAATACTTAATTTAATAAAGTCATACGTTCAAGTAAAAATTTTGAATTTTCATTCTTATTAAAAATCTGCAATCACTTAGTTGCCAATCCAATAGTACTGTTCGTAAATTTCCCAAAATACAATTTTTAATAAATTCAACATCAGCTTAGCACCAACTAATAACAAAAGTGAATAGAATCAATGGCACTGGTTTGTCAAGGAAGATATGGGAGATCTCCTTATTCGGTTGGCTAAGTGTTCTGCAAAAACAAGCACTTGCATACAGGGAATAATCCAACAAGCTCGCAGAAGCTTCAACGTTTTTTTTTAAGCATTCCAATGCTTATCTTATCGCCGTTGCATTTCATAAAGCGAGACTCCGCGCACAAAGCGCAACGAATGAAGCACAAACGCAGAGTCGGATCGCGAGATGAACGGCTCGCGATGGCGCCGCGTCGGCAGAACAAAAGGGGGAGGGAAGAAGGGGAGAGAAAAAAACGAAGGGGGGAAAAATGGGTCGGAAAAAATGGGCAGCGATACGTTCTCCACGGGGGCGTGTAAAGTTTCAGTTTTACGGCTGATAAAAATTGATAAATTATCGCTGCGCGCAATGAGAAGCGTTATGAATTGTCAGCTCATAAAATTGCACGACGGTGAATCATGCTCTGCTTTGCCTCGCGCCTCTTGCTGGTCGATTGTTTAGCCGTTTTCCGTTCTCGTCAAAGAACAATCGGCGTTTCCGGCGGCGGCGACGGCCGTTCTTCTTCTACCTTCGCGCCGTTTAAAGAAGTTTCCCTGGAAGAAACTGGGCGAAAGAAATTCAGACTCCGGGAGGAACGATCGAATGAATTTGGATTAAACTTTCCATCTCGACAGTTCTACCTCTCTTTCTTTTTCTCTCGCTGTCTGTTGCTCTGATTCGATTCAGAGGTAAGTGGAGCTTATTGAAACAGTATAGATGATCGATTGTTAGCTCGTTTCGGGGGATCGAAGTTTATTAATAAACGTGGAGCGTCTGTTTGCTCGAAATAAGGGTGCAACGTGGAAAGGAATTTTTTGTTATGGGTGATTGAATGCCTTTAGTGTGGAAATAAACAAGATTTTAGTGGGTAAGCATGTTTTCTTATGAAGGTTTAACATTTTATTCTACTTTGGGTAATATCAACTGAAAATGGTACTGAACAAGAATCAGAGACCCTTTTTAAATTTTTATTGAGGAACTCACGAACGGAATGCAAGATATATGATTAGAATAAGTAATCATATTTGCATAACAATTATTCTAACACCCATTCTTCTAAAATGCATAATTTTATACTTATTAACCCTTTACACCCCGGATTATTTTTCAATTTTGTCGCCAATAATTCCCTAAGATTTTAGATGCTTTATTTGGAATTTACTTTGGCTTGAAACTTTTGTCCACTGCTGTATTTAAAATGACACTTTAGAAATGTCGAGTGTGACTAAAAACTGACGTTCATAATTTTATACTTATTAACCCTTTGCACTCCGGATTATTTTTCAATTTTGTCGCCAATAACTCCCCAGGATTTTAGATGCTTGATTTGACATTTACTTTGGCTTGAAACTTTCGTCCGCCACTGTATTTAAAATGACACTTTAGGAATTGCGAGTGAGACTAAAGACTGACGTCCATAATTCTATACTTATTAACCCTTTGCACCTCGGATTATTTTTCAATTTTGTCGCCAATAACTCCTCAGGATTTTAGATGCTTTATTTGAAATTTACTTTGGCTTGAAAACTTTTGTCCGCCACTGTATTTAAAATGACACTTTAGGAATGTCGAATGTGACTAAATACTGACGTCGAGTCACACTTTACAAAGTAATGCAAAGGGTTAACTTATCTACAAAGGGGTAAAAATATATGATTAGAATAAGTAATCATATTTGCATTTCTAACACCTATTCTTCAAACATACATAATTTTATACTTATTAACCCTTTGCACTCCGGATTATTTTTCAATTTTGTCGCCAATAACTCCCCAGGATTTTAGATGCTTGATTTGACATTTACTTTGGCTTGAAACTTTCGTCCGCCACTGTATTTAAAATGACACTTTACAAAGTAGTGCAAACGGTTAACTTATCTACAAACGGGTTCATGATTGAGACTTTGACTTCGCCTCGAAAATCGTTGCAAGAAGGAAGTTTCGTCGCGTTGTCGAACGTTCGCGGGCCGGAAACGTTTTCTTTTTCTCGATCAGAGCGAATCGAGAGGTCGATGCACGTCGGCTGGCAGCTTCCAAGGATATATCCCGGTGGCTCGTAACTAACCGATCAGAGAGAACGAAGAAGGATCGAGGGGACTTGAACGGTGTCCGTGCGATCGTCCTGCTTGCGACCAAGATGACTCCGGAACGGCGAAGAAAGTTGTGCCTGTCCAAGTTCCCAGTTTAAACAGAGGAAATCGATATCGCGGAATCAATGTAATAGTTTAGGGGAACTGTTGTTTACCCCGGGGGAAGCATTTCCGCTTCTTTCTGCCGCCACTTACGCGAGTTTCGCGATCGATTTTTCATCCGCCGCGCCTCGCGTCTGTCTCCGGGAAAATTTCCCCGACTACTTTCGTTTCACCCTTCGTCGATGATGTTTTAACGAGCTTAACGTAAAATCGAAACTTCCCAAGTACTCCAAGAGTTCTTTCGTTGCGAATCAAAGGCGTTTCAGAAATAACAATTCGATTCGTCGAGTTGTTGCACGGTGAATCGAAAGGAAAAATTAACGAAGGGGTTGAACAATATTTTATTTACGAGAGATCGTCGAGGGTGGTTAGATCCATTTGCGATCCATTTTTGATGATACAGAGCTCTGCTCTTTGTATTAGGTTGGAGGAAAAGTTCTGTCGTATTTTCCGTTTCCGTTAATTCATGTGGAACCCAAACTCTTTGCTTGGGTTTGCGATATATAATTAGTCTAAGTTATTATGTTATTATTTTGAACAAAATAATAAAAACCTTGTTATTACAGAGAAACAATTCTACTCATTATCCACCAATAACCTGCATATTGAATAAAGCATCATAAAACATTATATATATATATAAAATATTCTAAGTATAATATTTACACATTACACGATTTAGAGGGTGAAACGGTGGTGAGTTCCGTTCCCTTAGTTTTGCTCATAAAAATTCGAATTTGCATAAAAATCTGTAGTCTAGCGATGTGTTTTATTATAATAGAAATTAAAAAATTATATATATAGATATTAAAAATTATATATTATATAACAGATATTAAAAATTATATATTATATAACAGATATTAAAAATTATATATTATATAATAGATATTAAAAAATTAAGGTGCGTACACCCTGTATTTTGTTTATGAGAGATCGTTGAGGGTGTTTCGAGCAGGAAAATTATGGGTATTTTTAAAGTGTAATGGCTGTGGCTGCTCGTTTGAGCTTAATAGGTTACACATTAATGTTATTATGGATACAATGCGAGCAATTAACGTTTAGTATGACACGTTCCACGATTCGATATAGAATAACCGGTAATTGCTTAAATTCCTATGCATATTATTCAATCCAACGCAACCTAATATATCAATCACCGTCATATCACGCGGTACGTAGCGAAACACGCGTTCTCCATGGAGCGTAATTTTGTAAATTTCTAATTCTAAAGCGAAATGAATTCTGTGAACCCTCGTTGGACGAAAGAAACGTAGGCACAGATCTGTTTCCCTTGTATTCATTTATTTATTTATTTATTTTAACGGGTCAAGCCCCTAATTTATGGTTTTCCAATTTGTGGGTTCGAGGAACCCCCTTTTTTAGGGGTTTTAGAGTTAATAAAAAGAAAAAAGAAAGTTTACTCTGGGAACCCACGTTGAACGAAAGAAACGTAGGCACAGATCTGTTTCCTTTGTATTCATTTATTTATTTATTTATTTTAACGGGTCAAGCCCCTAATTTATGGTTTTCCAATTTTTGGGTTCGAGGAACCCCCTCTCTTAGGAGTTCTGGAGTTAATAAAAAGAAAAAAGAAAGTTTACTCTGGGAACCCTCGTTGAACGAAAGAAATGTAGGCACAGATCTGTTTCCTTTGTATTCATTTATTTATTTATTTATTTTAACGGTTCAAGCCCCTAATTTATGGTTTTCCAATTTGTGGGTTCGAGGAACCCCCTCTCTTAGGAGTTCTAGAGTTAATAAAAAGAAAAAAAAAAGTTTACTCGTGGCCGGTCAACAATTTGTTAACGTCCCCGAAAAAAAAAGAAAAAAAATGTGTGTGCGTTGCAGCGTCGGCAGTATTAGCGACGATTAAACAACGCGTAGAACTAGATTGATAGAGTGGACTGTATCCAAATGATTGAATGCGACTTCGGATGAACTAGGCTTTATTTTAGATGTAAACTGTTTCAAAGTTGTGACGAGAGTGTCTCTTCGAAGACACTTCATATTTTACAAAAACTCAGAGTGGGCGTACAATATTTGGCTATAGGTGAGGGAAAACGATCTACTAATTTCTTATTGGCTAGCTATGTTCGAGTGGAAGTGGTAAGATCTGTGACGTTGAAGGGTTTTTCCCAAAAAGACCATAGCGAGTAACTAAACCTAAGGAGTACCTTGACACGAATGAAAACTGCAAACAAAGACTCTACGGCTAAAGTTAAGGGTTCTGACACCAGATGTGACTGACCATAAACCAAGGAAAAAACGAGCTGGAATGTAATGACTCCTTGGATCCTATTTCTGCTACGACTAGCGAACTATGGGTTGTGAAACGGCAAAGGTTTTCTAAAAAAACTAAAAAATTCATTAAGCTATTGTAATATTAGAAACTAGACTTATCCTCTTATTTTATGTGCTTTTCAAGACCTAACAAAATGCATAATCAAACGCGTCTTGGCAACAGAGAGGATGATAATTCCGTGGCGCAACGGCTTTCATTAAAACCGAGTTCGGTTTCATTCTACCGCTTTCGAATCGGCGCGCTCGCTTAATCAGGTCGTCGCATTGGCGCGCACGCGACACGGCTCGCGCAATTAAAAATTCACGTTATTAACCAGGCGCCGTCATTAATGCACGATTACACTGCACTTCGGGAGGGGGGGTGGGAGAGAGGGATGTCGTTGCGCGTGCACGTTACCTCGCGAGCTATTCATCGCTGAAATTACACGGCCTCCAACGCTGCCTCTCGAGCTTGTACTTTATTAATCGGCCAGCCTTTTCGACGCGATTCTGGACTATTTGCGGGAAACAATGGGCCGCCAAACCGCGGAAATATCGGCTCCTATCTCCGACGAACGCTGGGCGTCGCTTGGTGAATCTTTTAGGAACAAGGCACGAGCTATCTGCTCGGTAGCGAGTTTTATGATTGAACGAGATGGTGACGAGGCTCGAGAAATTTTTGGGAGAGATACACGATGTTATTGGAAATGGGCTTTAAAATTGCTGAATAAAATAAACTCTTATTTTAAAATACTTTAATTCTTTATGTTGGAAATGGGGTTCAATATTACTAAATAAAATAAACTCTTATTTTTAAATATTTAACATCAAATTACAAAAACATTATTAAATATTAAATATCAATAAATGAATATTTAAAAAATTAAACTTTTTTATAGGAAATATAAAGCTGTCAATTTTTAAATACTAACTGTCATTTTTAAATATTTAATATCAAATTAAAAAAAATATTATTAAATATAAATATGAATAAATGAATATTTAAAAAATTAAACTTTTTTACAGGAAATATCAAACTGTCAATTTTTAAATACTAACTGTCATTTTTAAATATTTAATATCAAATTAAAAAATTATTATTAAATATTATATATGAATAGATAAATATTTAAAAAATTCAATTTTTTTTATAGGAAATATATATGAATAGATAAATATTTAAAAAATTCAATTTTTTTTATAGGAAATATAAAATTCTCAGATTATAAATTCTTGGTGGTTCTCAGTTTAGCGTCAGCCCCTAAAAGCATAATCTTTCAAAATTATCACTCTATTAATGCTCATTCGCATTGTATGGAAATTGATTAGTTGATAGATTGAATTTCATCGCGAACTGCGTTCAGTTATGAGCCCTGCTCGATTGAGAAATGTAAATAATTAATTCGCGAGCTGATTTAACATCCAGAACGATATAACTGTGTCCCTCGAAATTCGTGTCCCGTTCGTTCGGCTGAATTCGTAAATTAATATCGTATCGAATGCAATTTCGTCTCCGATTCAACTTCCTTCCCTTTCCAACGATTCGAAGTTCCTACGCGTTTTTCAAAAATATCGATCCACCGGACGTTGCTGCGCTCGTTCCCGCTTCGCAAACCCACAGCTTTTCACGTTCGAGGAAAAGCAGCTCGATATGAAACCGTGGGCGGGTAAGCGCTGAAATTCTTTCTCTTGGTACGCACGAAAAGCGTCGGGACTTGCAATAATTTTCAGAGCGAGTGAAACTTTTAGCGGACTCGGAACTCGAAAAAAGTTTAAGAGCTTCCGAGCGGATCCTTGCATATCCTTGAAACCGGCCAAAAAGTCTTCGTCGAGTATCCTGCTGCCTCGATTGTTTCGAGTATCGTCGAGACACACTGATGGGGGCATAGCACCACCCCCTTTTTGAGAATTTCGGACTTTTGGATAGGAATGCAAAAAAGTCGATTATATGAGGTGAAAGGGTATGATAAACAGTAAACATCAGAAAAGTTTTATTGTAATTTTCTGTCGATACAAACGATATATTCATATAAACTGATTTTTGTATCGTTGCACAACTATAGCACCATATCGTTAAAGATACAATTATAAATTACAAACAGAAAAGAACGATTGATAAAAGATACAATTAATAATTTGTAGGTCCACCTTTTTTTGTTATAACCTGAAAAATGCGATTTGACATACTCTCAGTCAGCTTTTGAAAAGTTTCCTCGCGGATTTCATTGCTGACCGCAATTATCTCATTTTTCAGTTTTACGACGTTTTGAAACTGTCGATTTTCTGTATAAACCTTCCTTACAATTATGCTCTAGACGTTTTCCATTGGATTTTGGTCAGGAGAACACGTTGGCCATTTGAGAACATTAATCCCGTTTGTCTGAAGCCATGCCATCGTTCTGCGACTGGTGTGTATGGCCGCGTTATCTTGTTGGAACGTCCATTTCACAGTATTATTTTCATTAATAAACGACAATAAATTATTTTGTAGTACGCTGATGTATTCTGTACTGTCCATCCGTTTTGATGGAAAACTCAGTTTCAACATGCCATTTATGCAAAATGCCCCCAAACCATCACACTAACATCACCGAAATTCCTTTTTGAAAAGAACCGCGGTTCTTTTCGCGAAATCTCAACAATATGAATTGTAACAGATGTTCACACTAAACTTATTATTTACCGTACCCCTTCACCTGATATGTTTGATATTTTTGCATTCCCACTCATAAGTCCGAAACACTCAAAATGGTGGTGGTGCTATAGTTACGCTCCTCACAAGGGAAGGACCCCAACTGTACCACATCGATTTCAACAATCTTTCATAGGACGATAGAGTACATATTGTGAAGTATGTTTGCTAAATATTAGCCGTAGTTACTTGATAGTTTTAAAGATATAATTGGTTAAAGGTACATACCTAGTGAAGTGTTATGATTGTATATCATTAGTTAGAGAGCCACGACGGCAAAGTGAAGTATTTTGCGACTTATAAGCAGAGAAAGTTCCATGATCGAATCCCAGTTCACTAAAGTTCTTTTTATTCTTTTTCGTTGTCTTTTTTTCTTTTCTGTCCCACTACTATTTCACTGTGATGAAACTGTATAGTTAGACACATAGATAACATACAAATTAAAAAATATTCTGCAATAAACAAGCTTTTGTTCTGTAATCCTGATTCGGAATAACTTTCGATTTGTATTTTTTTTACATCTACGATAACTATCATTCTGATAGTCAACTCATCATGCACAGTGTCACCACAGTGAAGTAATAGTGACTAAAGAGAGAAAGAAAAAAGAAAAATAAATATAAAAAATATTTACATGACGGGGAGGATTCGATCGTCGAATTTCCGATTCACAATATATACAACCTGTCGCTTCGCTACTGTTCAATTTCAATTATAAATTCATAATCATGGTACATCAATACATATATGTCTTTAATTGTTTATATCTTTAAAACTACCAGGTAACTACGGCTAATATTTGGCAGACATACTTAACAATATGTACTCTATCATCTTATGAAAGATCGTTAAAATCCGTGTGGTACAGTTGGGGTCCTTCCCTTGTAAGAATCAACGAATCAAGTAGATTTGGCTTAACTTTATTGCCATCCAAGCGAGTATCACGTTCAATTTCAGCATTTAAAAACGTGTCAGCCACGATGAACGGTAGAAAATTAGGGCGCGGCTCGTTTCCCTGAAGAATTCGCGGCCAAGAACATTTAAAAATCGGATGCATTGAGAGCCGACCGTCCCGAGAGCGCGTTAATTTCTAAAGACCGTTCGGAAGTCGCGTCGTTTGCCGGATGAGTCCTTTGTATTTGGCTTTCTCCGGCCATCCGTTCGCTCATCCGGCGAAACTATTTTCGTCGAGCACCTTTGAAGCCAAAGAACTCCTCGACGACGACCGTGCAGTCCACTCTGAATTCTTCAACTTACTTCTTCTCGTCTTAAAAACCGGCAGAAGTGCTTACATCTTTTTCTTGCCCTCTTTTTTCCTCGCTGTTCTTTCTTTCTTTCTTTCTTTCTTTCTTGTTGCACGGGACGTCGGAAGGGAATTCCAGAAGTTACGTCGAAGTTATCACGATTAATTGAACCGCCCTCCTGTTTCTTTTAACGATCTCTCGATCTCTTTGTCGGTCGATGGACAGTCTCAGTAGTCGGGCTCGCGTCGGATGAATCCGTGGCGCGAAAGTTTGCGCGGATTGCACAAAAGAGCCGTTGTATCTTTTCAGAGCGTAACAAAACGTAGGCACGCAAAAGCGAACGCAGTTAAATAACTCTCGCATTATTCGAATTGAAAGTGGCTGTTATCTTAAGTGGATTGGCTCGAGCAAATGAAACTAGAGAAAGAACTTTGAAACTGATTTTATCTTGCCTTCGATATTGATTTCTATCCGTTTCTAATAAGTATCACCATTTTTCGATTGGATACCGTCAAGAGTTTACGCGATATCTATTCGTTCCAAAACTATCTTATTATTGTAGGAAAATTCTATAAAATGATTTTTGTAGAACGCAAGATGGAGTTCAGGTGTGAAAAATAAAAGGGAAGCGATTAAAGTATTAATAAAAGTATATTTAAAACAATTTTTAAGAATAACAACTTAAATGACTTTACAGCTTAGCAACTTCAACACTCTTTCCACGTTCACAATCAAAACCTTTCTTTCACGTTAGTCAAACACTTTCTACTTCACCGTCCAATACTTTCTACCCCGCGTTAGCATTTTCCTTGTCATATATTGTTTCAAACACTCGTTTGCTTTCATTCTAATTGTCAACTTTTCTCACTCGACGCGTTCGGTCACGACCACCCAGAATTTCCCAGTCACAACGTTTTCTCAAGTGCTCATCTTTCACGCCTTAGAAGCGTTCGAGCCCAAACTCTTTCTGCCCTCATAGTCAAACTCCTTCTGCCCTCACGGTCAAACTCTTTCCGCCCCTGCAGTGAAACTATTTCTGCCCTCATGGTCAAACTCTTTCTGCCCTTATAGTCAAACTCTTTCTGCCCTCATAGTCAAACTCTTTCTGCCCTCACGGTCAAACTCTTTTCCCTCTGCAGTCAAACTCTTTCTGCCCTAATAGTCAAACTTTTTCTGCCCTCACGGTCAAACTCTTTCTGCCTTTACAGTCAAACTCTTTCTGCCCCTGCAGTCAAACTCTTTCTGCCCTCGTGGTCAAACTTTTTCTGCCCTCACGGTCGAACACTTTCCGCCCTGCAGTCAAACTCTTTCTGCCCTCATGGTCAAATTTCTTCTGCCCCTGCAGTCAAACTCTTTCTTCCCCTGCAGTTAAACTCTTGCTGCCCGCACGGTCAAACTCTTTCTGCCCTTATAGTCAAACACTTTGTGCCTTCACATTCTGCGTTTACATGACAATCGCCCAACTCAAGTGCTCTTCAGACTTTTCCAAACTCGTATCCTCTTGATCGCATTCCTACATTATTTTTACTGTTTCATCCAGGGGTACCAGTATCACAAATTACATTAAATTAAACTTCTCGTGACAGCGTGCGACTCAGACTATTTTATCACTTGTAAGTTTAATGTACAGTTAAAAAGGGCCTAGGGTCCGTTTAATAATAATTAATAATTTATAATCACTTTCTATTCTATTATGCACATAATAATGGGTTTATACCCGTAAAGTTAATAAAATTAAAATTAAAATTAAAATTAAAATTAGAATTAATAAGTGTTGAGAATACATGTGTAACAATGCACACTATAATGTATTGTCGAATTTGAAAAGAACGGTTGACTGTCGGAACTCTGTTTTGCGTTGTACTTGTAACGGGTGTAGCCACGTGTCTGCAATAAATATTCTATTCCTATTTATACCATATAAATCAAATTATATTTAGTATCTTATTCACTCACGCAAATCCTAACATTCCTTTTAACAATAAATATCTACGTTTACGTTTCCACGAAACATTGTGCGCGTTTTTCGACCTTTTGCCGGTTAGCATATCATCACGTGAACCGGAAACTACCATCGAATAATCCCTATAAATGATTCGAGAGCGTAGGACGAAAATCGAGCGATATTAAATTTCAGCCGTCATCGTTTACAAACGTCTACGGTTCCAGGTCGGTTTCGTCTGGTTGTCGTAATGAAATTTAATATTTATAATCAACGCGGAAAATTCTCATAGAGACCCGCGTTCGACATCAAAGCGTCAGAGTTGACGTTCGCGGATTCCATTTGGGTAAAAATGGTCAAGCGTGCCGTGGAAACGCAAAATCGAACATCACCGTCGCTGTAAACTGCGTATTCATTCATTTATTCCTAATTGTCACTCCTTCACGCATTGTCATTGGTATTTTCATCTTCCCCTGTGCGTCCGATTTCCACGGAAATTTGTTTGAATATCTTTTTGTTTCCGGTCGAGAAGGCAACCGATCGATATCCGGTTATTCTTAGCAATAATTAAAAATGACACGGTTACTTATAGATTGTAGAGCTCGAGATAATTAGATATTGCAGACCTCGCTATTCCTACAACCAATATTGCAAAAATTCCCGTCGTTAAAAACGAATTTATTATTACATTTATAATCGTTCAGTATTTTCCGTCGAATTTTGTGAAAACTGGAGCAGAAGAACAGCTTCGCAGTGACGTCGAAAGTTTACCTTCCTAGCTTTATTTTTCGCGGAATTATTAATTATATCTTCGAGATTTGAGCTGGTGCAATTACACTCTACTTATGCACGTTATGCATATTCAATTACCTACGTTTTATCGTCTTCTTACCTCATATCTACAGCACCGTGAATTTAAAACAAGAGTAGATGGTGTAAAATCGGATACTCATCCAATACGAGTTGGAGTGCCGCAAGACAGTGTTCTAAGTCCACTCCTGTATCTAATCTACACTTCTGACCTACCAACCACTGTTAACCCTTTGCACTCGAAAGGTGACAGTTAGTCGTTTAATGATACTAACTTCAAAAATTGTCAAATTCGAAATATTTACTATGATTTACGTATATTAAATTTTAAGGACAGGAACCGCCTATCAGGCTCGAGGCAAATAAATAGGAAGCCTCGCGATAATTAGAGTTAGTTCATAGTTTTCAGTTCAGAGTTCATGAGATTTAGTTCAGAGTTTTTAGAGAGAGATCATAGAGTTCAGAGTTCGTTATAAGACATAGGTCACAGTGCGTTATTAGAAGTCGTTGTATTAGCTCGTAGTTTATGTAAAATCCAATAAATAATTCCTACATACCTACGTGCCATGACCAGTACCGTTGAAGGATAAGCGAAGAAAATACAACGATTCGCAACGCGAATCATGAACATCCAATATCGTCGTGGCAAAGCAATAAAAATTCCTTCGGACTGTACAAAACCTCGTTCTCGTAAATAACCAAGTAACCAGGTTCCGGCCATAAATCCCGCCGGCACCGAAATATCCCTAGTGCGTGTTGGCCATGGTCGGCTGTCACCGGCAGCCAGAAACGTAAAAACGCTATCGCGGGCGATGACGAAGGACATTAGGCAGGGAAACTGTCTGGGCTCAAACGGAAGTGTCATAAACCATGCGCATCCTCCGGTTCTTATCTCACCAGGTTTCTGCTATTCCCCGGTGCGTGCTTCCGATTCGTTAACCTTAATGCACCAAGTCTTTACGTCATCGTTCATCTCAACGGCGTTTCCTCTTCTCTGCTTTTTTTTCGCCGACCACCACGCGCCGGCTTCGTTTCCCTCGAGCTAACCGCGGTTCGATCGTTCGCAAAAAACGCGTGGCCCCGTTCTGTTCGTCGGTTCAACATCTTCCCTCTTGGATCCTCTAATGCCGCGTCCACACTGCTGTTCGCGAACAGCTCGCGAACAGTTCGCGAGCTGTGCTCGCCAGCAGTGTGGACACTTTCGCGAACAGTGTTCGCTCGGGAAGCGGTACATCAAAGAAACTGTTCGCGAGCTCGAAGCGTATCTGGACGCGTTTGTAACACAGTATATGGCAAAAGCTAATAGCGAACTGCCCATGAATTCAGAGCGAACAAGCTTGTAACTGTTCGCGAGCTCCAGTCTGGATATGCTGCATTTTCCGTTGGCAAACAGCTTATGCCGCGTCCACACTGCTGTTCGCGAACAGCTCGCGAACAGCGAACAGCGAACTCCTCAGCGAACAGCGAACAGTGTTCGCTCGGGAAGCGGTACATCAAAGAAACTGTTCGCGAGCTCGAAGCGTATCTGGACGCGTTTGTAACACAGTATGTGGCAAAAGCTAATAGCAAACTGCCCATGAATTCAGAGCGAACAAGCTTGTAACTGTTCGCGAGCTCCAGTCTGGATATGCTGCGTTTTCCGTTGGCGAACAGCTCGCGAACCGCACGCGAGCAATTCGTGTGCTGCTCGCGAGCTGCTCGCGAACTGTTCTCTTCTATGTGAACGCGGCATAACGTTCTCCTCTGGGCGAGACCCGAACGAGATTTGTTCGTCTTTCTTCTTTCGAATGGAAATCGTAAGATTCGACCACGTTTTAGAATCGACGCAACGAATGTTACCGATTCCGCCTTGGTTTCCACTGGTTGGGAACAAACATTTTTGCGTCTCTAAACACTTTTCTTATATCGCACTGGTTTGATCTTGTCGCTCCATTTGTTTGCTCTACGATAATTGTACCCTTAACACCAGGTTTACGGGACCCGTCAGTTTGATCTTCTGGTTTCATTTTATTTAGAATAAAGCTTATTACTTCTACAGTACTTTTTGATGATACTATAGTAATCTTGGGGGATAAACAGTAAATTATTTTTCCTATTACAGTTTCTATTAAAATAATGACAATTATTATGTGAATAATATGCATTTTCTTACCAAGAATGGAGTTAGACCACTTTCAAAATGAACTTTTTGATCATTTCATTGACCAGCAAATTTTCGGGTTACAAAATCTTAATAATTTTAAATACATTAGTAACAATCTTCTTCATAATGAAAATATCATGTAAAAATGTAACTATTAAGTTAGCTAACTCGATTTTTTTTGAAAAATGGACTTAGGCCACTTTCAAAATAAACGGCTCATATGAATATTAGAAGTGTAGGAAATTATTCTATTGGCCGATGGGCTTTTACCTAAATTACGAGCTAGTGCAACGACTCTCATGAACTCTAAACGAACTATTAACGAACTCTCTCTCTCTCTCATGAACTCTAAACGAACTATTAACGAACTGACGAATTATCCAAAAACGAACTCTCCAAAAACGAACTAACTCTAATTATCGCGAGGCTTCCTATTTATTTGCCTCGGGCCTGATAGGCGGTTCCTGTCCTTACCAATCAGGACCTTCGGAAAAATGCCCGCCTTCGATATCCCCACGCGTTTTCATCTAGGATATCGCCGTCCACATTTTCTTCGGGGATCAGATTTACGGCCGCGACTGTTTATCCCTACAACGCAGGAGTTGTTTACAACGGCGCCGGAAGATCACGCGGCCCCGAAAAAATAACACGGCGACACCTCGAAACCTAATCCGCGTCGCCTAACGAAAGCAGTGTTATTCTTTGCCGCTCTCCCCTATACAAAGGCTCCATTCATTAGTAAATTGCCTACAGAAGAAATGTCCGTAAATCTAGTGTTAAAACCGATGCATAGGTTCCCGATCGGTAAACTGTTAACCGTTTCCGTAGCAGCCAGGATTTCCCGTTCAACCGATTCCATCGGGGTCTTTCGATCGTTTCGCGAAGCGTTAACCCTAACGGATCACGACGAGGCAGGCGAACGTTCGTTTGAAATGCCGTAAATCGGTCGATCGGCACGTCGAGCCGCGGTGTCAATAATTCCTGCATTAATTAGTTGTGCGCTGCGTTCATAATCTAACGCGGCCAAGTGGGTCGGACAATTTGCGTTCGAGCACCTGCGGATTTTGTGGAAACAATAATTTTCTATTGTTACGAACATTAAACATCCTTCTAACGCAAACATCGGTCGAATAATCGTTCCCGGCAAATATCCGCGGTATTTAATGACAGCCGGGTAAATTGTCATTCGTTGGCCGACGTTGGCGTTCGGTTCGCCGAGCCCGGTGGCCGTTTTAAACGCGCAGAAATTTTACGAATTACGATTATTGCCGGTGACAAGCGGGCCCGGGGCCGCCGGATCCGACGATTATTCACCGTTACGTTCGCGACCTTACGCGTTTTCATGAACAATTTCGCGGCCAAATCGAACGTGAATAACGGATCGGAGCTTTCAACACGGATCACCGCTTTTTCTCCGACTGAAAAACACCAGAATTCTGTTTGCTTATTTTCGAATCGCTTACAAGGGGAGGACCCCAACTGTACCACACGGATTTCAACGATCTTTCGTAAGATGATAGAGTACGTATTGTTAAGTATGTCTGCCAAATATTAGCCGTAGTTACCTGGTAGTTTTAAAGATATAAACAATTAAAGACATATATGTGTTGATGTACCATGATTATGAATTTATAATTGAAATTGAACAGTGGCGAAGCGACAGGTTGTATGTATTGTGAATCGGAAATTCGACGATCGAATCCCCGTTATGTAAATATTTTTTATATTTATTTTTCTTTTTTCTTTCTCTCTTTAGTCACTATTACTTCACTGTTGTGACACTGTGCATGATGAGTTGACTATCAGAATGATAGTTATCGTAGATGTAAAAAAAATACAAATCGAAAGTTATTCCGAATCAGGATTACAGAACAAAAGCTTGTTTATTGCAGAATATTTTTTAATTTGTATGTTATCTATGTGTCTAACTATACAGTTTCATCACAGTGAAATAGTAGTGGGACAGAAAAGAAAAAAAGACAACGAAAAAGAATAAAAAGAGCTTTAGTGAACTGGGATTCGATCACGGAACTTTCTCTGCTTATAAGTCGCACAATACTTCACTTTGCCGTTGTGGCTCTGTAACTAATGATATGCAATCATAACACTTCACTAGGTATGTACCTTTAACCAATTATATCTTTAAAACTATCAAGTAACTACGGCTAATATTTAGCAAACATACTTAACAATATGTACTCTATCATCCTATGAAAGATCGTTGAAATCGGTGTGGTACAGTTGGGGTCCTTCCCTTGTGAGTTGTGTCTCTTGATTGTGCTTGTACTTGTACTGCTCTCAATTTTGTTTCTGCCTGGCTCGACATTCATAGTGGAAGTGATTGCAATCCCGAACCAATCGTATTGCTTATAGTTATTGTAGGAAGGGAGGGCCTAGCAACCACTTCCTTTCTACCGAGGCAGGTATAGGGTTGTTACTCTACGTCCCTAATTTAGGACGCAACAACTTTATTTAACAATATAAAATCCCATTCCCAATAATTTTCTTGTAATTCTCCAATTGGTTAATCCCGTATAAATAAAATCTAGTTCGTGGTTAGATTTCTCGGTGGACCTTGATCCTTATTCCCGCAGAACCGTGTATAATGATCGACGCAGCACCGCGAACCGGGGAACTATAATTCCTGAGTTTGTGATGAATTACAAACACAGTGGGTTCATCGCCTAGAAACAGGCGGGTATCGGAATTATCGGGGCGAGATAGCGTTTCCTGGGATCAATAGGTATCCCTAATTTGAAAACTCTCTGGCGCACTGGGTACCTGTATATTAGCCAGGATGGCTCCGGGCCATTGGCTGTCCTTTATTAATTCTGTGTGTGTGTGTGTGTGCAAGCACGCTCGCGTGTATACACGTTCGTGTGTATGCACGATCTTTACGTGATCGATTAAATACATCGTGATAGATGAGAGACGGCGAGCTTGTGAAAGGGATCGCGCCAGCGATTGCGCCGTGAATTATGCAGGGTCGCCTAACTTGACGATCGTAAATTGCTGGGAAACTTATTGGTTCTGATAATGAATATCTGTTGGAAGGATTACGCTTGGTAATGATTTGAATTGTACGATCAGTTTCTATATTCGATTCGTTTGTAAAATTAGAGAATTTTAATGTTAGATTCAGAGATACGTGAAACGGTTATGTTTCATTTATGTTGCATTCGAAGGGTTTCACACTCTCTCAAATTAATTGGGCTTGGAAATTGAAATTATGTGTACGTGAGCGAAGATTGGTTGGTAAAAGTGAATGAGGATGGGGAGTCAACATTATTCCTATCGACGCTTCACGTGTATCTATTCATACAAGACACGCTACCAATTTTTCTCAGAAAATGAACAATGGAGAAAGAAGCGAATATTGAACAATGTATTATACTTATATTTGAGGAAAAGTCTAAAATTGAAAGGCGATTCAATTACGTTGTATATATGAAATTCTAATCGAAATTTTAAAAACGGTCATTTGAGGAATAGTGTTAAATGTGCGAGGCTCGGTAGCGAGTGTGAGACCCATTCTGGTAGTAGGACCCGGCTAGAGAATGTAAAGAGGGTGTAAAAGAGATAGAACCTTTGTTAAGTATGTAGTAATGTGATCGAGCGGATGCGAGGCTGGAAAAGTCTGAAGAGTACTTGAGTTGGACGATTGTCGTGCGAATGCAGAATCTTTGGACTCGAATGTTTCTAAAGCGTGAAAGATGAGAACTTGAGAAAACGTTGCAACTGAGAAATTCTAGGTGGTCGTGACCGAACGCATCGAGTGAGAAAGGTTGACAATTAGAATGAAAGGAAACGAGTGTTTGGAAGAATATATGACGGAGAAAATGCGAGTGCGGGGCAGAAAGTATTGGACGGTGGAGCAGAAAGTGTTTGACTGTTTGAAAGAAAGGTTTTGATTGTGAAGTTGCTAAGTTGTAAAGTCGTTTAAGTTGTTTTTGTTAAATTGTTTTAAATATACTTTAATCACTTCACTTTTATTTTTCACGCCTGAATTCCATCTTCCGTTCTACAAAAATCATTTTATACAATTTTCCTATAAGTATTAGGTGTACAAGGTAATTTTAGTGTTTCATCTTTCAATGATGATAAAGGCTATTTACAATTTGAATATCGTAACGATATTATTGGAATCTTATAGTGTAGACATTTAGTTTCCAAAACATTAGAAAACTGCTTGATTCGATCGACATGATTTGTTATTGGGTGCTCTTCGCACTTCGGTTAAAAAAGAAACGCCACCGAAGCTGCAGAAATGATCTGTGATGTTTTTGATGAGAATACTGTATCTCATTCCACCTACAAATACTATTGGGTTGTTCGGAAAGTAATATCGTTTTTTCCTAACACAGGGCTTAATTGTATTTTTTCATAGTCAACTTCACACTTAAGCCGCATGGTCATTATATATTTTGGCAGCATATATAGCAAGGCTTGCTTGTGAAAAGTTTCGATTGATTCTACTTAGTGATTTTTGATTGGTGCCCTATCAAATATGGAAAGTAGAAAGCAACATTTTCGGTATTTTTCACTTTTCTACTATCGAAAAGGTAAAAATGCTGTTCAAGTAAGGAAAAGAATATCCGTTGTGTATGGAAATGATGTATTGACAGAACCCCAGTGACAAAACTGGTTTACAAAATTTCGATTCGGCAATTTTGATGTTGAAGATGCACCACGTTCTGGAAGGCCAGTTGAGGCTAATGAAGGCACAATAAAGGCATTAATTGATGCAAATCGGCGAATAACCACTCGTAAGATCGTTAAGAGATTAAATTTATCGAATTTAACTGTTCATGATCATTTGAAACGTCTAGGTTTAATCTCAAAGCTCGACATATCATAAAAAAAAACGAAATTATTTTCCGAACAATACCTAATAATACCGAAGATTCCAAAAAGGAAATTTCGATCTGTAGGATAAAAAACGAGCTGGATAACCGTAACGATTCAAAGATGAGGAATTGCAATCACTTTTAGATGAGTTCATAAAACAGTCTAGTTTCTTCAAATCAGGCATCCGTTGTTTGAAAGATGGAAATCTTTTTATAGAAATTGAAGGAGATTGTTTCATCCACTAACTTTTGGGCATACAAATTCATATAAACTCTGAACCTGTCAAAAAAAAAGACTAAAATTAACTTGTATACCTAATATTTAAGATTAATTGCAAGCAGTAAAATTTAGGGGACGAAATGAATTGTTAAATTTTATCTTTTCGTTCGCCCTTACGAGGACACGAATTTTCGTAAAAATCTGCAGCCTGATCATTAGTATCGTTAATTTCATACTCGATGGCATCAGAATTCCCGAGTTCGACATTCCCGCCGATCAATTAATCGCGTTGAAGAGCCCCGAGGTATCGTTGCGGGAAAAAAAAAATAAATCAGCCCTGTGAAATTCGAGGAAGACACCTAATACAAAGTAGCGGACAAAAGTTTAAGGTCGCAGTGTCGAAGAAAATAAATTGATTAATTAACCCCTTGAAATACGAATTAAATGGAACTTGATGCGACCGAAAAATACCATTTAATTTTGCTCAACTGAACGGTTACGTGTCTGTCCAATTCCATCCATCGTCTGCTATATCAGAATCATCACTGCTTGATATGGGTCTTGCACGTTTACGAACATTTTGTAGGACAAGGCTAGCTTTACTTGAACTATCACTTGAATAGTCAAGGGTATGAACACTTCGATGACTGGTGTCAATCTCATTGTCATCACTAGAGTAACCAATTGTACCATCATCGTCACTTTCATATAATGCATCCGACTTATACATTTTACAGGGATTATTTATAATCTTTACTAAACTCAAATATTGTCTTCATTCACCGTGCGAGACTTCTACTAAACTGAATGTTACTTTCAGTGTGTTTCTTCTTACGTGTTCGATGCTTTTTTGTTCTTGAGGTTGAGAAGGTGATAGGCTGGACCATCTCGAACGTTGTAAACAAACAAGAATCGACGCACGAGTGAAGCAACTACGTAATCTAATTGTATACTGCACGGCGTCGGCCGAAAAAAGCGCTTGACGAGTCTGACTCGTCAAAGTCTACAGTGACCCGTAAAATGAATGACGAGTCAGACTCCGTCATTGTATGTCAAGGGGTTAATAAAAAAGTAGTAGTATAAATAAAATTTGTATTCGCAATATTTACGAACCATAAGATTATGTTTTATATTGTCCTGTCGTGCTAAACTTTTGTCCGCTACTGTACATACATTTGCACTGAATAAAACCAGTGATATAATTCTGTTTGCACCTGTCCTGCATCCACATTCTTCACCCTCTGCACAACATTTCGTTACGTTACACGTTGATTAACGGTATCACCGTTAAAATTCGGTAATACGTTCTCCTCGCGCCGTTAATCGGCTCGTTCGGTTCAAACGCCGCGTTATTTGCATGATCCAGCGTAAAACGTCGAAGTAGAACGAAGGGTCGGACCCGCGGGCCCGCGCGACGGATTAATACTTGATCGCGATCGCGATAAATCCCCGCTGCCCCATAATTGATAGCGAATAATTTGGTAATCCGACGATAACAACCGAACCGCCCCCCGTTCTCATCCCCTCCTGGCTACGATGTCTGTGCGCCGGCCTGCATAATTAATTTGGTCGTTATCTTTCTGTTTCAGGTGAGTCTAAGCTGTCGAGGAAACGAACGAGCGCCCTCGTAGAACACCCAAGTTCGACCATGAGTGCGTAATACATGAACCGTATACAGACACACACACACATACGTAATTCCTTTTTTCCCCTACAATTCGCGTGTGCAGAGCGTCCAGTAAAAAGTTATCTCGGGATTTGATTAACGTTCTGGTTACTTTTAGCAGCGAATTTAAGCACTGTTTCTTGGTGTTCTTTGCGGTTCGCGTGATTCGATTGGAAAGTTTGTGTCGGTAGAAGCGAGCGTGTTTTGTATTTCTTATCTTTTAACTTGCACTTGTTAACGTCTTGTGGATTATTAGTGTCGAAATGTTTACAAAGAAAGAGATTCGTGCTCTTTTACACTTTTGCTTTTACCTTTTACTTCTAAGTGGCACAAGTGTATTTGATCAATATCTTTTATATTTCTGACTGACTTCTGTTCTGTATTGTGTAATTTTGCAAGACGGTAGTATACAAGGTGTTCGGACGAAGCTGGAGAAAATTGAAGGGGTGACTCTATGTAACATTCTAAGACGAAAATCAAGAGTAACAATATTGCGTTTGACGCTTTGTTTATTAGTTATAAGCAATTAAAGGAACGGGCTATTTTGCGCCTGGGAGCAGGCAATCGGGCAGCACGGTAGGTGACGTCAATGATTGCCTGCTCCCAGGCGCAAAATAGCCCGTTCCTTTAATTGCTTGTAACTGATAAACAAAGCGTCAAACGCAATATTGTTACTCTTGATTTTCATCTTAGAATGTTGCATAGAGTTGCCCCTTCAATTTTCTCCCAGCTTCGTCCGAACACTCTGTATATAAATTGTTATTGTCTTTTGTCATCCCTTTATTTTCTCTCGCACTCTGCCGCAGACTGCGGGTATACGCCACCTGTTTCCGAGTTAAATTATTACTGAGTGTAACGAACAATTAGTACCAGTATTTAGATTTTCTTTCGTTCAAGTGTAATTGCAAGAACTGCGGTAAAAATTTATGTGAGTAAAATATCGGTGTTTTCGTTTTTAATTTCGTTTGATGCTCGCACAATATGTTACGTTCACGTGCAATCGAACGTACGTTCGCGATAATAATCAGCAATCCCGTGCAAGAGGATCCCGTCCTAATTACAATTATTTAGATGACGAACAGCTCTGCGCAACCCTTTGTGCCCCGTGTAACGTGCACGTACGCCACGTGATTCATTGTTCCTGTCGCGGCCGTAAATCGTGGATGCACGGCAATACGTTCTTATCGTTACCGATGGAGGCCAATAAGATCCGAAAGATGAAATTGATTCCCTTGATACGTGTACCCGTGGACCATATCCCCTCAACTTTGACGGGGTGACAAAGATTCCCTAATGTCTCTAATCGCGCCCAAACATAACCTATGTTTTCATGTATCTACCTGAACAAAACCAATAAATTCAAGTATCTACCTACAGATAAAAGATGGTTAGACAGTCATAGGAGCGCTAAAGGTAAAAAGCATCAGTTGATGGGGTGACAAAAATTCCCTAATGTCTCTAATCGCGCTCAAACATAACCTATGTTTTCATGTATCTACCTGAACAAAACTAATAAATTCAAGTATCTACCTACAGATAAAAGATGGTTAGGCATTCATAGGAGTGTTAAAGATAGAAAGCAGCAGTTGACAGGGTGACAAAAATTCCCTAATATCTCTGATCGCGCCCAAACATAACCTATATTTTCATGTATCTACCTGAACAAAACAAATAAATTCAAGTATCTACCTACAGATAAAAGATGGTTAGACAGTCATAGGAGTGCTAAAGGTAAAAAGCATCAGTCATTTGCACCAAGGAGGTGGTACGATATATCTAAGCCTCATATTGCGTTTTTTGCCTGAATCCACGCTTTCGGATCGGAATAACACGAGTATTAACCCTTTGCACTCGGCTGTCCCCTCTCATGGGACATCGTAATCCTAGCATATGATAGTTTCGAAAATTTTCAGACTTTAGTTCAGACCCGGACGTTAAATAGTCATATATGTAAATTTTAATATACGACTTAACTAAATTAAATGAAGTTTAATATACGTGAATCATAGTAAATATTTCGAATTTGAAAATTTTTGAAGTTAGTATCATTAGATGACTAACAGTCACCTCTCGAGTGCAAAGGGTTAAACGTTATTAAACAATGGAAACTAGTTTTTTGTTTAGGAAATTTCTAATATCCTTATTTATTTAATTAAATTTTATATTCTTCAATTAAAATTTATAATTAATTTAATTTATTTTAATTTAATTTAATTTTTTTCAATTCGAATATAAAATTTAATTTTAATACTAATTTGTAAATTTATGTGGACGTTCAAGTCTTTCGTTTGATTTATGCATAACATTTGGAATACCGTGTTACTCTTATTTTTGTGTGCTTTTTGCATAAATTATTGCAATGGTTCCCGACCAGTGTTTCGCTAAATGTTCTCAATCGCATTCCTATACGTGTCAAAAAGCAGCTGCGTTAACTTTTTTGTATCATTCTGAAGATGTTGAGAATGATAATCAAACTGATAAACATTTTCAGTCGTTCAACGATAGAAAATTATATTTCTGGCACTGAAATCCATAAAGTAAACCAGATACTTTTACTAGAAGCGATTAACCCTTCGTAGTCAGAAGAAGTGTATTCGCCAACGAAAGAAAAAGATATAATTGACGCTGTCGAAAGAATCTTCGGTCTATGTCTTAGCTGACGCGTTTCACCGAGTAATGCGGACTGTAATACCGAACTTTCTTCTTCGTTTCTTTCCTGGAAGTTTTCAACGGAACTACAGGAACCAGAACTCTCGCGTTTTGGCAAAGCCTGTCGGACCATTGGACGTTAGAGTGGCTCGTTCGCGGGGCGAACGATGGGCCGATTCTGGCCGAGATCCACGCGACTCTGCGAGCAGGAAGAAGCTTCTTGCTTCTCCGTCGGCTTCCGGCCAACCTTCGAGAGGGGCCATGCGAACCAGTTTCGAAACTAAATGCGCACATAAAAGGAAACCGTTAAAACTGTTTCGATTGAACGACGAACGACTGTCAGTTTGACGATAAATAAAACTAATTTATGGTAGAACGATTTCGATTATCCGAATTAATCGGGAGATGAATTTTGTCTGTTAATCCTTCAGAAGGAATAGAATCTTGTATACCTCATGAAGCACAGAAATTAAAGTTTTAGCGTGAGAAAAACGAATACAAAATTAAAAAATTGCAGAAATTGTTAAAAATGCGTAAAAAGTATGAAGCTGATTCTGTTCTACCCCAACGCGATTTTCGAATAAGAAAAAAAGATTATCTTTACAAATTTTTAGGATGTTTCAGAATTTAACCCAAGAACTCCTGGGGGGGGGGGGGTTCTCGAATCCACAAATTGGAAAACTTTAAATTATTGGGTTGTCAACTAAGTGGTTGCGGATTTTAAATAAGAATGAAAATTCAAAATCTTTACAAACGAGTGTTTGGAAGAATATTTGACGGGGAAAATGCGAACGTGAGGCAGAAAGTATTGGACGGTGAAGGCAGAAGGTATTGGACGAAAGGTTTTGATTGTGAACGTAGAAAGAGCGTTGGAGAAGCTAAGGAGTCAGCGTAGAGCAAAGAACTGTGTAGTTTACGAAGCATAGGCGTAGTTTGTAAAGCATAAGCGTAGTTTGTTATTTTGTGTTCGTTTGTGACGTTTTAGTTTTATTAAATACACGTATATTTATTATTATTATTCACCCCTTCTTTTCTTTTCCTTTTTTTTCCCATTTATAACCTTCCCTACAATAATATACAATACTAAATACTAAATACAAGTTCTAGGGTTAACAAACAAGACGATAACGCTGAAAATTTCTGAAAAATGCAAGCGTCGCAAAGAAATCTTCGCTCGCGTTCGTCACTCGGTGATATCGTTGAAGTTGTTAAAAATTCCAACATTTTATTCACTCTTATTTCCTTTTTCCAGTTATAACCTTTCCTGTAATAATATACAATACTAAATACTAAATACAAGTTCTAGGGTTAACAAACAAGACGATAACGCTGAAAATTTCTGAAAAATGCAAGCGTCGCAACGAAATCTTCGCT
>JAOPTO010002193.1:0-12797 GCA_033822845.1 Tetrapedia diversipes | reverse complement strand
CGTCACCGAGCGAACATGTGCGCCCATAGTCTATATCGACGGCTTGTGCTGGGCGCAAATGTGCGCCCATAGGCCACAGCGATAGTTTTCACTGGGCGCATATATGCGCCCATAGCAGTCAAACGAAATATTTACTATGATTCACGTATATTAACCCTTTGCTCTCGAGAGGTGACCGTTAGTCGTTTAACGATACTAACTTCAAAAATTCTCAAATTCGCAATATTTACTAAGATTCGCTTATATAAACCCTTTGCACTCGAGAGGTGACTATTAGTCCTCTAATGATATAACTTCAAAAAATATTGAAATTTGACATATTTACTAAGATTTGCTTGTATTAAACTCCATTTAATTTAGTTAAGTCATATACTAAAATTTATATACATGACCATTTAACCTTTGAGTCTGACTAATAAACAAACTAACTAATGTCCAAAAATTTGAGAAATTATCGTTTGGCGAGTAACAGTCGCCTCACGAGCGCAAAGGGTTAAGTTAGAAAAGCGTCGTCGTCGTCGTCGTCGTGAATTATTTTTAATTCGTCGAACGAGGTAGTAATGACGGTTCCCTTAAATCGTGTTGATCGGTCAAGATTAACCGATACGGTGCGAGTTGCACGATTAATTTCCGCGGATTAAGTGGAAAGTTGGTCCAGCCGTTCGCGAGGCGCAGCGCTAAATGAAATGTTCCGGAGCGTAGAGTTTCGCGGGCGCGGAGCGTTTTTACCGGAAACGCGGTGAACTATTGCCGTTGAATTTCACGGAGCTTTTATTGAGATGAAAAACTGCGCGGTGTGATTGTACAATCACCATTATCGGGGGATAACCGGGCTGGCGGGAGGGGTTGGGAGGGGGAGGGGGGCTAAAAAAGCAAACTGGAATCTGGTGGTCGCTGAGAAAGTTTAAACGATTGCTCCAACTTTTTCGTCTCGCATATAAACCGTCTGAAATATCTGTGTTGCCAGCGTTAAAAACGACTACTCTGTTAATTAACGAGTGCACTTTTTGTTTCTCACGTTTTCGAAAAAAAAAAAAGGAAAAAAAAATATATCCGGTGGTTACGCGAAATCCAGCGTTGCCCGGCAAAAATATTACTATCCCGCGGAAAAATTAGTTTTCTTTTCGAATAAATTTTGTTCATCGGCCTAGATAAAATTAATCCAACGTACTTAGAGCTGATTAATCCGTTACACGCTGAAACTCGGTTTTTAGCGAGGTATTTAAATGATTAAACAAGGTTACATCGCGAACAGAAATGCTAAATTGGAAACACGGTGCTCTGTGCAGTTTTTACTTGCTTATTTTTATCGATTTCAAAATTTAGACCAAACCGAAATAATAAAATTTCTGGTTACGGTTTTTTCGAATAATGAGTATTCGAATAAGGGATGCTTCTCTTCTGTACATTACAAGAAATTCAATATTTACTAATTTCAAACAATTAAATTTACTAATAACACCAGAAAAGTCACTGCTGCTAATTTTCTCCCCGAAAACCGAAACTTCATATATAAATTTAGCCTAAAAGGTTCAGACTTTACGATTAACCCTTAAAGTATTTATTGCTCGAGGTTTAACCCTTTGCACTCGTGTGTCTCAGCGTATTGTGTATAAATAAATATTTTGTGAAATTTTCATTTTTTTTTAATTATACTCATGAAACGTTACAGCTAAGTATGCTAATAACGTGTTGGAAAAGTTTTGTTTCGATCGAATAAAAAAATAAATTTCGAGTCGGCGGTAATTCTTGGTCATATTAACCCTTTCGCTACGGAACGCTCATGACAAAATGTGATCGCTGTGTACGGAGCGCATTACTGACTAGTTGACACTGAGGTACGTAATGCTACGAAGTAATTATAAGTCGTTTCTTGTTCTCTAACAAGGAGAGTGCAAACCCTTCTGGTCACCGATTTAGTTGAAACCATGCACACTTGTAGATCTAGTCATTCTGTTCACGAAAATATACCACTATAGGGGCAAACACTCAATATTTTTTGAGATAATTATGATTAAAGTTTTATTATTCCGGTAAGTATAATTCTATAATTTTATTCAAAGTTTTTATCTAGTAATAAAATGATTTACCGGGAACGTACAAGGATTTGCAGAAATGCGAAAAACCTTGAGGACACTTACTAACTTTTTTTTTTTCTTTCTTTTTTCAATGTATTCTTTCTTATTTTCCGTTCATTTTTTGTTCGCGGAAACGTGTTGAATTTTAAATAAATTGTAAATAAAATGTCTTACTAAAAAACTTCAATTCATGAGCCTCAACGAGCGAAAGGTTTTATATTTGTTTTTTCTGTATCAAATAAAATTAAAGTTTTTTAGTAAGACATTTTATTTACAATTTACTTAAAATTCGACATGTTTCCAGGAACAAAAATGAAGAGAATACAAAAAAGATACATTGAAAAAAGAAAGAAAAAAACGTTAGTAAAATACTCACTGATTTGAACTTGAGTCCGTGGCGTACAAATCCTTGTATGTTCCTAGTACACACATTTTATACGCCCGTTGAAGCGAAAGGGTTAAATTCGAGCTGAAAGGGTTAACAACACGAATCAGCCATGCTCCCTTTCTCTATCCTTCGATTCCGATTTTTATCCACCATCGGGAATCTCCCTCGGTTTCACGCTTCCCCCTCCACTTATCCCTTTATCTTGCCGCCTGATAACGTCGGCGCTGGATGTCGGAGAGGGGCGTTTCCGGCACGTCTATCGCGTTTGAATAACACCGGCGAACAGATAACGCGTGTTCCGTTCCACCGGCATCGACCTACTTCACGCAACGAGGAGCACCGTGATCCTTCCGGAACTTCCTCCTGGTCAAGGATTCGCGCTGCTAGGCGTGACGCGCGGAACTTTCGCAAGGGGAAAACTCCGCGTGAACGCGCGTACCAGCGTTCGACTCTCCTTTCGTCGGCGCCTCGAGATTCGAGATAAAATTGTGGAATCGACACGGTGGATGGAGATGAAATCGAACGTGGAAACATGCGAGGAATCGTTACGGAAGGCGCAACCCTGGAATGGAAAGAGTTGCCTTGCAACGCGTACTCGTTGGGCACAAATGCGGGTGAATTTTTTTAGAGGTTGAATAATCGATTTCTCAGAGATTCGAGAAAAACTTGGTAGAGGTTGATCGTGTTAATTTGGGAAGAAATTATTGATAGGTGAAAGGTAGATCATTGTAAGCGACGAAGTGTCTTGTTCAGTTATTATTAGGTGTACAAGTTAATTTTAGTCTTTCATCTTTCGATGATGATACAGGCTATTTACAATTTGAATATCGTAATGGTACTTTTGGAGTTTTATAGTATAGGCATCTAGCTTTCCAAAACGTTAGAGAACTGCTTGATTCGGTCAACGTAATTTAGGTAAACAATAGTTTTAACGATGGCGTGTAGCAAAGAGTACATTCGTCATTGTGTGCTCTTCGCACTTCAGTTAAAAAAGAAACGCCGCTGAAGGTGCAGAAATGATCTGCGATGCTCTTGGTGGGAATGCTGTATCTCATTCCATTTGCAAATACTAATACTGAAGATTTTGGGAAGAAAATTTCGATCTCCAGGATAAAAAGCAAGCTGGATAACCGCAATCACTTAAATAAATTGCAATCACTTTTAGATGAGTTCATCGAAATAACACAGCCAAGTTTCTTCAAATCAGGCGTCCGTTATTTGAAAGATGGACAAAGGTTATAGAAAGTGTGGGAGATTGCTTCGTCCACTAACTTTTGAGTGTAAAAATTTAAATAAACTCTGAACCTGCTGAAAAAAGACTAAAATTAACTTGCACACCTAATATTTTGAGAAAATTCGACGGAAAATACACAAGTTAAATAACTGAATGTTAGTAATTGAAGCTTCAGCATACTCTTCTCTGTAAAATTTACTTATATTTATACACTTCTCTTCCATTTGGATATTTTTACTTTTCTCTGTTAAGGTGGAGTGGGGTGAGTTCGTACCGGTTTTTGTTAAATTTGACTTTAATAATTTATTCTTTAAATTATATTTGAAATATTTAACTTATATTATTGGTATTAAGTGGAGTGCAGTAAATACTCTATAATTCACATTGACAAAAATGCCAATTTACATTAGAAATTACAACATTTATTGAAAATAAAAAAAGTAACAAACATTACGAACTTACCCCGTGTATGGGACAAGTTCGTAAATAGCCGTTTAAAACTTATTGAAATCTATCTTTATATGTTACGGGGCAAAATCGTAATTATTCATACGCTATTTATAAAATGCTTTTTACTAGATTAAAATAAGTTGTTTAGTATAAAAGTTAAACGTTTATAAACATTGGTAAGTAGAAAAAGTAGGAAAGTTAATAAGAGGAGAAAAGTTTATTCAAATAAAAGACCCTAAATTAGCTTAATATTTTAATGACTATAAATTTGAAAAGAAACAAACTTGGATTTAAAAAGGTAATAAATACATAATTTGAGCAAGAAATTATAAAAATAAAAAAAAATCCTTGAGCTTTGTGCAGGCTCCAGACAACTGCGAACTTACCCCGTGCACTAATATTTGCCGGGGCAAGACCGGGGTAGTGGTTTTCTCGATAAATTTCAAACAATTAAAAGAATTTATTTATTTAACGTAAACTTTAAACAACGTTCTTAGTACTTACCAAAAATAAGTGCACAAGACACAAATTTTGCTGCAAAATAACGATAGTTTGTTCGACAGCTCTAGGTTAGATGAGTGCTTCATAAATAGCCGCACTTTTTAAAAGTCGAAAAAACGGGAAATGTTATTTATAATGGTAGAGACATTTGTGCCGATCGCTTCATAACAATCCAATACAGGCTTCTACACCTTACCTTATACAATTTAATGTACATTTGAATAAATTTAGTTCGTTTACGATCTTACCCCGTTCCACCTTACCATTATTATATTTTCAAACCTCACCAAAAGCGGACAGGTTCTGTCTCGCAACATCTACGATCCATTACTGGGGAATATTCGCCGGCCAAAAATATCACGGTCGATCGACTTTAAATTATTCATTCGAACCCCGTACACTGTGTCAATCGACTTGTATCGTAGTTGGCAGATCGTTGGCTCTCGACGAGACGCGAAAAGACGTTATTAATCCGTGAAACGGAAGTTGGTTGCTTCGCCGTATATACATCGGAAGTTAATGGAGTTCCCCTCGCTTTCACCCCTGCTCTTTTAATCCGTGCCTTCCCTTCCGGCGTTAAATCATATTCGAAAATCACATTTATCATGTAGGGCGGAGTTTTGCGGCCTGGCCGTTTCGTGAACCATGCCATCTGGCACTGTTACGCGGGCCTGTCCAACGAACCAAACTCACCACCGCCTATTCTTCTTCGTTAATTTTCCGTATCGTGTCCGGGAAAAAAGAATTTGCTATCAGACGCATTCGGTTTCGTACCATTTTTTGGTACTAGTCGCAAGCTGTGGATGATGTGGATAAGAGATACGAAAAGGGAAGTGAAGACAGTTTGTTGTAAAATAATATTTATTAAATAAGAATTCTTAGTATTCTGAACTCTCGTAAGGCTGCCTTCAGCATATTTTTGTCACACCCTGTATTCTTCTTCGCGTTCGTTCTATTTTATTCTAGTCCTTAGCCCAGTGTTTCCCAACCTCTTTTGTACCATGCCCCACCTTAACTATTAGAGATTATGGATTAAAAGAAATAAAATAACGATAATTTTTCACTTAAGAATTTACTAAACTTTATTTCTAAGGGAAGGTGTATCGATTTCTGAACCTGATCTCTAAACAGTGAGAGGCAAGACTCGGATGAATAGAAGAGGCTAAAGGACACAGTTCGTTAGGGTCCTTTCATTCTTACGCACAGCGTGGTAAGGAAAACCACTTGACCCGTTCCTGGAACCTCCTCAGCCGATAGCTCGACCTTACATAAATATTTCTTCGAGGAGATTGATTTTCATTTATTCATTAGGACTATACAAAATGTACAGAAAAAGTTAAAGAAATCTCATATTTCTACTATTGGAGATTATTGGTTAGAAAGAAAGAAATAAAGATAACTTTTGTTTTTAAGAATTTACTAAATTTCTTTTTCTAAAGGAAGGAAGAGGCTAAAGGACACAGTTCGTTAGGGTTCTTTAATTCTTACGCACAGCGTAGTAAGGAAAAATACTTGATCTGTTCCTGGAACCTCCTCAGCTGATAGCTCGACCTTACATAAATATTTCTTCGAGGCGATTGATTTTTGTTTATTCGTTAGGATACGAATTTCCAATATTAATCTTTCTAAAGTTTTTTTATGCCCCCCCTATGTAACATACATAATTTTTAACATTAAAAAATTGATTTGTTCACTTAAGAAACATAAATGATAGGTTCTAGGAAGAAATCACTATGAAATTGTTAACAAAACACAGTAAGTAAAATTTCAAAACATATAATGAAAAACTGAAATTCAAATTCCAAATAATTTTAATACAGATTTTTCTATATTAATTTATTATTTTAATTTAGTGAGATCCTTGCGCTTGATGCTTGCTGCGCAGAGATTTTATATTAGGTTCCAATTTGGTTAGCTTCAGTCTCAAGTCTCCACGTTGTGTTATATCCAGCCGATTTCTTTTTTTTACCAGTAAATCATTTTAAATCACGTCGGCAATCACCCAGTTGATATTTTGGTGCTCGTCAAACGAAATTATACCTAATAATTATTTACCGCAATTGTTTAAGAATTTGCTTTTTTTTGTTAAATTTGGCACCGATATCTAGCATTGCATTTAAATGGCCCGGAGCGAAAGGGTTAAAGTCGTGTCGAGTCCATTTTCGAATTGCCCCCCTGTGGGGCGTGGGTCCCACGTTGGGAAACACTGCCTTAGCCTTTTTCGTTCGGTGCATTTAGTCACTTTCACTCAAAATTTCTTACTCGTTTTTTCGAGTCTAAGAAATTTTTAGTTATTTAATTAATTAATTAATTATTATATACGGGTCAAAATAAACCCATTGGTTAAATTTTAAATTTTCATAGAATCCCATTCTTTTCAATCACACACCATCCTTACATTTCCAAATCAATCAATCAATTGATATAAATTTGATTATTCCTCGAACAGATGTACGTAACTTTACATTATTACCTAAATTTTACGCATTGCAAAAATAATTTCTGCGAAACAATCCTATCACCGTGTTTGTTCCCGATCACACCAGTAGCCATTCTCTAGAATAACCTTTATATCAATCTATTGGGAATAGGGTTTTAAATTGCTAAATGAAATGAACTCTTATTTGTGAAATAATACTTTGAAAATTTATTGATACTTTTATATAGCACGAGGAAGAGCAATTATGACCGCACCTAGCGAGTTTTGTCACAAGACTAGCAGAACGCAGTGGTCGAAATTCTTACAACCCCGTCCGGGTCCTTCAGCCCCATTGTTCTGATTCTCGATGTTTTCGAACTTTCTAAAATGCCAGATGTGGCTTAGCTTCTTGGAAGAAGCCCTTGAGAAAGTACGTTAAGAGAAAGCTGGTTTATGGTTAATTTTTGCTTCGTAGTATTTCTGTATTCAATTTCCAACACAATCGATGAAAATTTCCCGTAAAAAAAGCGTTCAAAGGTACGACAAATCACTCCGTATCGAAATAAATCGACGGAACGAAAACAATGGGATGGAACGTCGTCTTCCTGTGGAGCTTTATCAATCAGAAGCGGCGAAGTTTCGCAACAGGAGGTGCACGTGAGAGGGAACGGGGTTTCCCCGAGCTATGGATTGCGCCTGGTGACAATTTCTCATGGTGGTGTCGACAAGACGCAAGGAAACGATCGACAGCCGGCAGTTCGCGCTATTTGCCGCCGTAACGGAAACGCGTCGCCATCCAGATGGATGGCACCGTTTAATTGGAACTCCGATACCGCGCTACGTATTACACCGGAAATCGGTGGCAAGAAACGGAAACGGAACCAGCCGTGGTGGCTCGTACAGATTTCATTTTTCTGCCGCGCGAACAGGTTCAAAATTTACCACGAATTTCTCTCGTAGAATCCGCATAAGGGGGGAAAAGCGTACAGTGAACCGTAAAATTGATGATATTATAGGGTTCCATATTTTTATAAAGCTCAACTCATTATTTGATAATAATAATAATTGGTAGGTTTAACCCGTTGCCGCAAATGACGACTATATCCGTCGTGCACATTTTAATCGATAAAAAAAAAGAACAGCGTTGATACGAAGTGTACTAACACATACACTTGTTAATTTTTGAGTAACACGTCTGGAGAAAAAGTTATAGCATGCCAGACTGCATATTAATTGTTTTTTTTATGCGGTTATTATTATACTATTTTATAAGCAAAATAACTTACAAATGATAATTTTGTTTCAAACTGATTTTCTTGCGTTAAGATTACACCTATTTACTCTCTTTTATTCATAGGAATCATTTTGAATTAGTAAAGCAAATGCTGTATTGGTCGTCACGACGGTCATAGCCGTCATTTGCTCTGGGAAGAGAAAAAATGACACGATGAGCAAATGACGGTTACAGCCGACGAGAGTTTTTTTGGAAAAACTGTAGCTAAATGTGATAATTTTCACTTCCAAACGTACAACTTACACTTGATTCCATCTGGCAGTCATAAACAATTGAAAAAGGAAAATGTGTTTCTGAGCACGATCGTCAAATTAAAAGCGTGCGGCAACGGGTTAAAATATAGAAAAGTGCTTCTCGTTAATTATTCATATTACAAGGTGGGTTGCAAATTGGATTATACTATCTCTTTAATTCAACAATATTTGTTGATTATTTATGTTGCAGAACGAATCGAATTGTACTATTTTTTAACGATCCCACTTAACACAGACAGACGATCTTTCTGCATGTTCTTTTTCAGTGGTCCCTGAATTTTTGTAATTGATTTACGCGGTTTACGGTTAACGGTTCGATGGAGTAGAAGAGAGCACTCGATAAATTTTATGAGTATGCGGCGAATGTGATCCGTTGCCGAGAGTCGGACAAATCGATGAAATAATTTGCTAACCGAACGCGAACAGCTCGCGTAGCTGCTCGATGGGTTGGCAAAACGCTGGCAATAGTCTTAATGGGGTGAGTCGCTAAGAGAATTTGGGGGAAGAAGCGTCCCGTTTGAGAATCGATTGAAATAGTTCGTTCAGAAACTGGAATGCGTGACTGTCGACCGAAAGATAATCGGTTCGGTGGTAACCATCTGCGATACTTCTTCGCGAAAAATGTACCGATGATAAACGATGCGTTCACGATGGTTGTTAGGTCTTGAAAAGCATATAAAATAAGAGGATAAGTCTAGTTTCTAATATTACAATAGCTTAACGTATTTTTTAGTTTCTTTAGAAAATCTTTGCCGTTGTACAACCCATAGTTCGCTAGTCGTAGCAGAAATAGGACCCAAGGAGTCATTACATTCCAGCCCGTTTTTTCTTTTGGTTTATGTTCAGTCACATTTGGTGTCAGAACCCTTAACTTTAGCCGTAGAGTCTTTGTTTGCAGTTTTCATTCGTGTCAAGGTACTCCTTAGGTTTATTACTCGCTATGGTCTTTTTGGGAAAAACCCTTCAACGTCACAGATCTTACCACTTCCACTCGAACATAGCTAGCCAATAAGAAATTAGTAGATCGTTTTCCCTCACCTATAGCCAAATATTGTACGCCCACTCCGAGTTTTTGTAAAATATGAAGTGTCTTCGAAGAGACACTCTCGTCACAACTTTGAAACAGTTTACATCTAAAATAAAGCCTAGTTCATCCGAAGTCGCATTCAATCATTTAGATACAGTCCACTCTATCAATCTAGTTCTACGCGTTGTTTAATCGTCGCTAATACTGCCGACGCTGCAACGCACACAGTACAATGGTATGAATTCCAATAAACGACAATAATTACGAAAAGGAAGAAGAATGGAATTTCAATTTTCATAAGTTTTGAATTTCAAATGCGTTCCTTTCATTGCCTCATCCTCTCCCTTAAAAAGCAATCCTTTCGCACCTTAATTAACAATCGACGCGCGTCCCCGACAAGTTTCCTTCGACGAATCCGTCATCGCACGATTCGAGAGACCTGTGGACCTAAACGCGGACCCTTGTGCGAGTTCGCACGTTATGCCGCGTCCACATTGCTGGCGAGCACAGCAGTGTGGACACTTTAGCGAACAGCGAACAGCGAACAACGAACACTATACGCTTGGGAAACGGTACACCAAAGGAATTGTTCGCGAGCTCGAAGAGTGTCTGGACGCGTTCGTAACACAATTTTATGGAACTCGAATAGCTCTCAATTATCGTCAGTTTCTGTTAAATTGAAATTAAACAAAGTCGCGGAGATGCGCTAAATGCTACGCGTGTTAGGGATGGGCAGCAAGGGTACTTGGATTAAATAAGAATAACTCGAGGTCCGCTTTCTGTAAATTCCTCTGACTGACTAACTTTATTCTTTCCTGCTCGTCCTTACACTCCTAGGTTCGGGGGTCGGTCCGAAAATTACCTGCCCCCGACCGGTACACCTTTAGGTGGGGAGGTACAAATTAAATAATGCTTTTTCCCAAATCCGACAGTTTCTACCAAGCATTTTTTACAGTCTTCGTTCGACATTCTGCTAAAGTTTTTAAATCCATTTTCGTTCTGTAATAATTTGTTTACTAAACTGCTTCCATCAGAGAGTTTTCTTGTTGCAAACACTTGTCTTTGCCAACATCGACGCTCTCCTTTTATTCTAACATTATTTGTTTTTATTATGTAATATGCAGATGCTGCGAGTAATAGATCTTGTTTAGACATTTTTAAAGTCTGTACATTAACATCCGTATGAGGCAAAAGTTAACCCTTTGCACTCGGCTGTCCCCTCTCATGGGTCATCGTAATCCTAGCATACGATAGTTTTGCAAATTTGCAGAAGTTAGTTCAGACCCGGACGTTAAATAGTCATATATGCAAATTTTAATATACGACTTAACCAAAACTAAATGAAGTTTAATATACGTGAATCATGGTAAATATTTCGAATTTGAAAAGTTTTGAAGTTAGTATCATTAAACGGCTAACGGTCACCTCTCGAGTACAAAGGGTTAATATAAGCGAATCTTAGTAAATATTACGAATTTGCGAATTTTTGAAGTTAGTATCATTAAACGACTGATGGTCACCTCTCGAGTGCAAAGAGTTAATATATGCGAATCTTAGTAAATATTTCGAATTTGAAAATTTTTGAAGTTAGTATCATTAGAGTACTAATAATCACCTCTCGAGTGCAAAGGGTTAATATATGCGAATCTTAGTAAATATTGCGAATTTGAGAATTTTTGAAGTTAGTATCATTAGAGTACTAATAATCACCTCTCGAGTGCAAAGGGTTAATATAGGCGAATCATAGTAAATATTTCGAATTTGAAAATTTTTGAAGTGAGTATCGTTAAACGACTAACGGTCACCTCTCGAGTGCAAAGGGTTAATATACGTGAATCTTAGTAAATATTGCGAATTTGCGAATTTTTGAAGTTAGTATCATTAAACGACTAACAGTCACTTCTCGAGTGCAAAGGGTTAATATACGTGAATCTTAGTAAATATTGCGAATTTGAGAATTTTTGAAGTTAGTATCTAGAGTACTAATAATCACCTCTCGAGTGCAAAGGGTTAATATAGGCGAATCATAGTAAATATTTCGAATTTGAAAATTTTTGAAGTGAGTATCGTTAAACGACTAACGGTCACCTCTCGAGTGCAAAGGGTTAATATACGTGAATCTTAGTAAATATTGCGAATTTGCGAATTTTTGAAGTTAGTATCATTAAACGACTAACAGTCACTTCTCGAGTGCAAAGGGTTAATATACGTGAATCTTAGTAAATATTGCGAATTTGAGAATTTTTGAAGTTAGTATCGTTAAACGACTAACGGTCACCTCTCGAGTGCAAAGGGTTAATAGCGAACTGCCTATGAATTCAAAGCGAACAAGCTTATAACTGTTCACGAGCAGTTCGCGAGCTCCAGTCTGGACATGCTGCGATTTCCGTTGGCGAACAGCTTGCTAACTGCTCGCGAACTGTTCTTTTCAATGTGGACGTGGCATTATACATAATCGTGAACGCGAGACGCGAAGAAGGCCAGATTCGCGTTCGCAATTAGCTGGGAAAGGTGTTAACGGGTTAAACGGACCGGGCAAGGTCCGCGAGTGCGATCTGGGTCAAGAAAAACGAGCACTGCGAGCGCACCTATGTACGTGTGTCACTTGCAGGAGCAACGCTAATCACGGGACGGTGATGTACGACCAAAAAGTTTGCGCTCGTGGTCGAAACGATGAACGCGCGGTGATAGATCGCTGAGTGCTTTAGCTGGGGAAGTCTAGACCCCTGATTTATATAGGAATTTTATTTTATTTAGGGAGATGGTAGGGTTCAGGTGAAGGTGTAACAAAGTGAAGTTCTTAATAAATATATGTATAATAATTTAATATTAAGTGTACAAGTTAATTTTAGTCTTTCATATTTCGGTGATGAAAAAGGTTATTTACAATTTGAATATCGTAACGGTATTTTTGGAGTATTATAGTGTAGACATCTAGCTTTCCAAAACGTTAAAAGACTGTTTCATTTGTCCACAAAATCTAGGTAAACAATAGTTTAACACTATTCCTACCGACACTTCACGTTTACCTATTCCTACTGCGACATTTCCACGTAAGACAGACTGCAAATTTTTCTCAGAAAGTAAACAATGAAAAAAGAAGCGAATATTGAAAAATGTATTATACGTATATTTGAGGAAAAGTCTAAAGT
>JAOPTO010002192.1:225119-239161 GCA_033822845.1 Tetrapedia diversipes | reverse complement strand
AGTCACAACACAATACACAATCGGTTCTTAATAAAATGAATACATAGCATAATAACATTTGGATTTAACATGGAAAACAGTGAGGTAAATTTTTAGGAATATTTATGAAATTAAAAAAAAAAGTTTTACTAACTTATAAGAATAAAAATTGTGTAAAATTACATAATCAAATATAATAAATTTTAAACAATAGATGAAATCATCTTCGCAAAATGATCCTACTTCAAGTACTACTTCAAGTGCAAAATGTGAAGATAGTATTTCATCAGAAGAACAGTCATTGTTAGAGCTCTTACAAAAAGGAATATTAGAAACATGCGAAGAAAATATATCTTTTGGAAAAGAAATATTACCCTTGTTAAGTAAATTAAATTTAGAACCACAATCCTTGCCAAGTGATATTAAAGAAGGATTGCAAAAAGTAGCTTTAATTTTGAGGTATGAAAAATTATGCGATTTTGATGATAATACATTAAGTATAGCATGTGAAAGGAAAAAGATAGAAGAAAAAAAGAAACAGTATGAGGAAAAGCAATTGGCATTATTGTATGCTGATCTTTTTAGAAAATATTCTAAATTTTCAAAGAAATTTGAACCTTTACAAGAAGCTGTAAATTCTCTTGAAAACTTTATTGAGGACACTCAAAAGGAGCAAGACATTTCTTGTAATCGCATTTCATTGTCTACAAAATTAAAAGAATATAAACAAACTGCAGAAAAGTTGGAAATTGAATTAGCAAATATGCATGTTAAAGATCTTTATCCACAAAAAATATTAAATAAATATCATAAATATTTAGAAATGTTAGGTGAATTAGCAGAACTTAATCAATACCTTAGCCAATATGGAGATTTACCATCAAACTTATTACAAGCTAAAGCTTTAGTTGAAGCTAAACAAAAAGAATATGAAATTTTGGAAAAAAAGTTTTTAGAGAAAACAGATTATTTCTTTGAATGATATATGTAATAATTAGTAAGTTTTATAACTTTTTTCATTTTTATACAATAATAAAGAGAAAAATTTATGTACAGCTTTGTCAAGTTTCCTTTATTCAAAAACCATATTTAGATTGTGTCTGTTTCCTGGTCAGTCTATTTTGTGCCCACTGATTCTTCAACTCCATTTCCATTGCCTTAGCTTGATGTGCCAAGTATGTTATTTGGTGTTTCTTTTTTGATTGAGAACTCACTCCACCACCTTGCATAGATATTGGTCTTTGTACAGGCTCTTCTGTTAATGCTTTCACTAACCACTCTCTTTCATCAGGTTTAATATCTTCTCCATTTATTTCAATAACATTTGCTTCTTCAATTTCTTTAGATTTTCGTTTTACTCCTCTTCTCCCACAAAGGTATTCAATTGCTTTTTCATCAAAAGCAACATTCCCTTCTGTATCTACATTATATTCTTGTTCAGGTACTGGCAACTTTGGACCTACTTCTGCTTTATTTTTCAATAATATTTCTTCTTTAGGTAAATTTATAACATTACTTACTAATGTTTTCTGAGAACTATCAATAGATATTTCTTTTATAGTTATTTCAGATTTTTCAGCTAAGTCAATAAAAGAACTGCTGCCTTTATTGCAATCATTTTTAACTTTTGCATTAAAATTAGTTAAATCTGTATTAGCATTTATGGAATCTAGCATATCAGAATCCAAAACAGTGTCAGTTGCTGTTAGAGCAAAGAAATCCGTAGTGGAGTTATTATGACTGTTTATAGTTACATCATCTTCTTCTTCAGAGTTTGTATCATAACTTACACTTGCAGAATCTTTTATCACAAGTTTTATTGTCTTTTTTATTTCTGAATCTTCTTGATTTGTATTTTTAGCAGGTGGAACATTTACTTCATTATTACCTTTTGTAATTACTTTATTAACAATGCTAGGTACTAATTTATTAGTAGTTTTTACTTCAGTTGCTTTAGGTGGTGGTAGAAGTGCAAACAATTTAGTACCCTTCTGAAATTATTTATAAAATACAGTTTAATTTATTATATATTAGATATATATCAATATATATAAACTTACATTTGATGGTCTGATTTTACTGGTTTTTGACTCGGTTTCTTTTTCAACATCTTTAAACTGTATTTAAAAACACACATTAATTGACATTATAGTAAATAAGAAAAATATATATATAACACTAAAAATTTTTACTTACTTCAGATAAAGAAGGAACTGTTATCTTCACTGGAGCTCGATCTCTTTTCATTGGTTTCTCAGATTTTAATTCAATTTTCTTTTTTAGTGGAAGATCATCTTCTTCTACTATATTATGTATTTCAGTAATTAAACCTCTAGGTTTAGGTAGTTTATTGAATTGTATTTTTTCCAAGCATTCATTTGTCTTGGTTATTTCTGGACTTAAATAACTTTTATTACAATTTTTAATTAATATTTCATGTTTGGGAGAAGGTAAACATAATTTATCATTTGTTTGTTCAATAATAACCTGTGACGTAACTTTATTTTTGTTCTCTACGTTGTGATTATTTCTATCATCATCTGAACTTTCATCACTACTTCCATACGCAACGAGACTCATTTTTAAGGAAAAAATATTATTTATTTAAATAAAACTATTGTTTGATATGATGTACACATTGAAATTATAACCTCAAACAACATTAACACTTGTATAACCATAAACAACATTTAAAGTAGATTCAGCAGTCAACAGCTTTCAGATCACACGAATTTGTTTATCAGTAACTTTGCTTTAGTATTTCTTCCAACATTGACGATTTAATAGAGAATCTAATTACAACAAAAATGTTTGCAATTACTAATTCGTAAGATACTACTTTAGTAGTTTATTAGAAATAATTTTATACCTTCGTATTAATCACAATACCTATACGTGACTATTTTCTAACGTATAGTCTGACAAATAAAGGTAATTCTCAATAGTGAGAAGTGTATGGACTTACCCTCTCCATCTGTTGAATATTCAAAAAACATTCTATCATTCTTTGTTTGGTAACCATGTTCACCTTCGGGTATCCTTATTTGATTTCGGATTAAACAGTAAGCGTCATCTATCAAAAATAAGCTATAAACTTTAATTGCCATACATGCGTAACTCAGCTTGATATATCGTAAATTCTCTAATAATTTAAAAATTACTTTGATCTTGGAATCTATTTGTCACGAAATCTATTCTTGTACTATGCTAAACTTTTTTGAGAGATCAGTGAAAGTAAACGAAACTAGAAAATAAGAAAAATTTAGCAAACTTTATTGAGGTTTTACTTTTTCTAGCTTGTAATTATGTTACATAAAGACTTTAACGCGTGAAGTAAAATAATTAATGTCCTGTAAAATTTATAAAAATTCATATTCATTATGAAAATATGCATAAATTTGTTGATAACATTTATATGAGACTAATAAAAAAATAAATATAATTTATCCAAAACGCGTAAGCCGTTATTTTTAATAGATCGTTAATAGTTTTAACTCATGCAATTCGTTATGTTCTTGCGATTTAGTGTTTCATATAAACGAAACGTTTCAATTTTGTTAATTCTACCAACGTATTGGACGATCGGAAACCAAGGATAACAAATTCTTGGATTTTTTGTACAGTCGGTATTTTTCTTTGATAGAAGGCAGGCCTCGTCAAAGTCAGTTACCACTTTTACTTATTTGTCGATAACTGTTTGCTACCAGTTTGGATACTTTTTAGAGAGATGGCATCATTAACATTATTAAAATGTTTTATACATGCGGGAAATTTAAAAATAATTTTATATATTGCAAAAAGATAAATTGTATAATTATTGTATGCCGCTTTAAGTTGCCAATGCTTAGCCGTATATGTACGTACGCAAACATTTATTGAACTGCAACGTGTAAAAAAAGGTAAGCATTAATTAAAAAAAAATATGAATAAAATGGTATGATATAACATTCGTAAATTAATTCGAGACTTTTATAGCTGTTATTTCTTTAATTCGAACGTGTTAAACCTCTTACTGAAAAGCAACCAAGTTGAAACTTCTATATGTAGCCCGATATATCTATAACCAGTAGCGAGGGTTTTGGTCCATTAATCAAGTGATTAGGTAATCTTTGGGAAATTACTTCCACGGAAAGGAAAAAAAAAAGGAAAATGAAAGAAAGGGTTTGAACCTACCATGAGAAATCGTAACATTGTTTCAGTAATCGGACATTTCATAAAGTTACTGATATCATTACTTGTATGTAAAGACAATAACTTTAACATGATCTTAATCATTTGCATTAATTGAGTTTCTGTCATTGGTGTTTTACTTTGTTACACACAAAACTACGTAATGTGCTTTAAAAAACTGAAAGATAAAAAAATTCAGATTCAGAAAAGGTTCTTTTTTAAATCATCAAAACGTGATCAGGGGGTCTTAAAACGTGTTTTTCCGCGACAAAAATTTTTTCGAAACTTTTTTTTATTACAAAACATCTTTGTATGTCGCAAAATGAAAATAGGCAGTCAAGATCCCGCGCGGCTCGTGCCGCTGGCTTGCTTTCTCACATGGGATGAATTTCAACGCTTCAAGAGCGAGAGAGAAAGACTTTCATTTGTTTTCTCTCTCGATTTCCCGAAGTCGTCCGAAACGCTGAGCTCATGTCCACGCGTCTTCTGCGGTAGTGTGCGTAGTGGTGGGGGGTGTTCTCGAGAACTCCGGTCCCCAATCTGGCATCAGAGGCACAGTGCACTTTGTTTCACCGGCCTGACTATGGTATTGTGTGATATATTATTCGAATAATTTATTCTATGATGTACGCGTTTTAATTTCTTTGCTGATATACATTTTTTTATACCAAATTACATGAAATATTAATCATAATTTTGAATCGTTAAATTTATTGTGGATAAAAATATAAAGATAATACTGGTCAACTTATAAAAGTAAAGAAAATTTAGCTTTATAGTATGATGACGAAACATGCAAGCGCACGCGCGCGCGTGTTGTGTATGCGTGATGTCAAGAAATTGAATATCAGTGCATGTTTATGTCATCTCCCGCGCAAAAACGTTGAGTTTAACGACATTGACTATTTAATTTTTTTAACGTTAGATAAGATATTGACGACTGAATGTTCACTATTATAAAGTGATGGGAACAATAGAGGTTACATTTCCATCCGATGGACCACCAGGTAAAATATTGAAATGGAGAGTTCGAGTGGATACTATGATTTCGGCGGGTAGAGTGTTGTTTTTATATCAAAATGTTACTCCTGGAACAGAAGATAGCAAAGGTTCTGAGAAAAAATATCGAGCTACACGGTTTGGTCGTGTTACAAAACTTTTAGTAAAAGAAGGAGATGTTGTTCAACCTGGGTACACATTCATCTTAACCTTATGTTTACAAAATTTGTTCTTGGTTAAATGTATTTTATGAATAATATATTATATTAATATCTATATTAACATAAGGGAATAATGTTGTAGGCAAGTGATAATTACATTAGAAGGATGTAAACATCCTACTGTTATGAAAGATTTATGTGCTGAGTGTGGTGTAGATTTAAGGGTTGAAGGAATTGGTAAAGAAAATGAAAGTACAAAAATATCACAAGCTAGTGTACCAATGGTACATAGTGTACCAGAATTGAAAGTATGCCCAGAATTGGCTGAGAAAATTGGAAAAGAAGATGAGCAGCGTCTTTTGAATGATCACAAGTTAGCTTTACTTGTGGATCTTGATCAAACAATTGTACATACAACAAATGACAATGTTCCTTCTAATATGAAGGTATATGTGTGTATATATATATGTTAATGTGTGTGTGTGTGTGTGTGTGTAATAATAATAATTATGAGATTAATATTATTATCGTATATTTTCCAGGATGTTTACCATTATCAACTTTATGGACCAAACTCTCCATGGTATCATACCCGTTTAAGGCCTAATACCAGACATTTTCTTTCTGAGATGAGTCGTTTATATGAATTGCATATTTGTACATTTGGAGCTAGGAACTACGCACACACTGTAGCAGCATTATTGGATAAAGATGGAACTTTATTTTCTCACAGAATACTTTCAAGGGATGAATGTTTTGATCCTGCATCAAAAACAGCTAATCTTAAGTATGGCTATAAAAAGATCTTATTTTAGATATCTTAATAAAGCACAGATATGTTATAAAACAACTTGCTATAGGGCTTTGTTTCCTTGTGGGGATGATCTAGTATGCATTATAGACGATAGGGAAGATGTGTGGCAAGGATGTGGGAATTTGGTTCAGGTTAAACCATATCACTTTTTTCGTCATACTGGTGATATACATGCACCACCAGGATTAGAAAAAAATGATGTGCCAGGCTTACCTGAATTACAAAATATTAATGAGCTTTGCAATGATGATGTTCCAAGTGAGTCAGATAAAAATGGTACATCTGAATTACCAAATGAAGAAAATACAGCTGATAACAGTTCTAAAAAAGAAATTCAGGAGGCAACTGAAAACAAAGAAAATGAATGCGAATCCATAGATAAAAAAGATGAGAATACCAAATATGATACTAAGAATGATGTCAATGTAAATCCTAATTCCAGCGATGAGAACAAAGATAATCGAACATCAGAAGAAAAAAAAGAAAAATTAACACCTATTGAGTCAATACAAGATGTTAAAAGTGAAGATAAAGCTCCCCATGAAAATGACATAGTTGAAGATGATGATGATTATTTATTGTATTTAGAAGATATTCTACGGAGAATTCATACGGAATTTTATGCTGTTATAGATAAAGGGATGGAACGTAAACCATTAAGAGAGATCATTCCACGAGTGCGATCACAAGTCTTAAAAGGAGTACACTTAACTTTTAGCGGATTAATACCTACTCATCAAAAACTTCATCAAAGTCGAGCTTATAAAGTTGCTAGAGCATTTGGAGCAGAAGTAGAACAAGTAATATATTAGTTTTCTTTTCCTTTTATTGTTTTCTTTCATTTTTACTGTAATAAATTATTATGTCTTAGGATTTGTTAGAAAAAACTACTCATTTAGTTGCTATTAAACCTGGTACAGCTAAAGCTAATGCAGCAAAAAAGAATCCAAATATAAAAATTGTAAATCCAGACTGGCTTTGGACTTGTGCAGAACGCTGGGAACACGTTGATGAGCGTTTGTTTCCACTTACTACAAAGGTATAGGTACTACAAAAGTAATGAATAAAAGTAATAAAATTAATTGTAATTAATTATTCTATGTAGAGTAAGTGATCACTTGCTTGTAGGCTCGTGCTTCTAGAATACCACCTCCACATTGTAGTAGCCCGGAACGTATAGAAGAACCAGAAAAAAATATAAATGATAATTTTGCTGATAGTATTAATCCATTAATGTCATTTACACCAGAAGAGATAGAAATTATGGATAAAGAAGTTGAAGAAGATATGGATGATCAAGAATTAGAACCACCTATGTTTGATATGGAAGATGTAGATAATGCGGAAATTGTATATGTAGATGATGCAGAAGAATGTGATAAAACATTTTATAGAGATTCCGATTCTGATGATTCTACAAATCATGACCGTATGTGTAAACTATATAGTTTATTAAATATTTATTTTTATATTTAATGATTAAGTATTTTTTTAATTGTAACAAATATAACAAAAGGTCTAAAAAATAAGGAATTGAGTATAAACAAAAGTTAGATATCATTTTATTTAACATAAGTGCGTTTAAAATAATAAATTTTATCTCACTATTTGAATTTCCTAATAGGAAGTAGTATAAATGAACCAAAAAGAAAGAGAAAAAAACTTTGTAATAAAGATTCAAAAGATAATAGTTCATCAAGTGAAAAGGATGATGCTTTAGATGATGATGATGATGATGACGACGACGACGATGACAATGAGGATGATGATGATGATGATCCAGTAACGCGTTTTAGAAGAGGTGAAGATTTACCTGATGATTTAGATTTAGGTGACAATTCACAAGATTCAGTCGAAGATCTTGAAATAATGGATAATGAAGATGAAAGAGAATGGAATGAAATGGGAGCAGCACTTGAAAGGGAATTTCTTTCCGAATAATTTATTTACCTTTTTTGTTTTTGTGAATTAATAAAAATAATACTTTATTTGTAAATTTAAAATTAATGAATTTTAATAAATATTGATATTTAAAACAATGCAACCTTAGAATTTATGATTCAGGTGGTTTAATGTAATTTTATAAAAAATTTAAGACAATGTACAATTTTAATAAATAAAAATACAAATTGTTTTGTATTTAATTGTTAAATTTAATATAATGCATAAGAAACTTATATAAGATTAAAATCACATTTTAAATAAATTATAATAATTTATTTTATCATTCATTTTATTACTTTTAGACAAAATACTAATTGTATATTAATCAATGTAAATATAGAGTGCATGAAGAGCTTCTGTTATATTTGAAATTTTTGTCTTAAACATTGTTGAATAATGTTAAATATATTTTTCAAGGAAATCAGGTTTTAATTAAATTAGATATTATAATTCTAAATGTACTGTCATTTATTTATTTTTAAGTTTAGTATTTATGGATCTAAAGCATATGGGTCAGTATTGTTTGGATCATTGTTATATTTAACATATGTCTTTTTACTTGTAAAGTCACGTTTGTTTTCCATACTTCCTCTTTCTGGTGCTTCATCATATTTATACATAGATGCTAATTCTCCATAAAGTTTTGCATCCTCTTCTATAGTTTCCCTAATTTAAGATAAATATGTAATTGAAATTTCAGATAAATTATCTTACAAAATAAGTTGAACATTTATAAATAAAAAAGAACTTGTACCTATACTTCCCTACAACAACCTTTTTTCCAGTTATAGGATCTGTAATATCACCTAGTGGATAAATGACATCAACAACCTACGGATGTAAGAAAAACATATATAAATAAAATAATTTGTATAAAACATTAATGCTTTATGAAGATACTAATAAAATTCAAATTTAGTTTTATATAATGTACATACTTTGTGAGTGATGATGCGAGTCAATTTTGTTGGTAAATTTTGTATTAAAACCGTATCACCCGTTTTACAACGTTTTTCCGAATCAAGAGCATAAACAAAATCGAATGTGTTGAAATACTGTAATGTAAAGAATGAATACATAACCTCAACTAAACATTTATGAGATTATTTTGAATTTACGAACCATTAAAAGATGATTATCAAGTGTTGATCGACGTATTCGTACTTTAGCAGCATTCTGTTTAGAAGAAGGTACACATACGCCTAATAAATAAGTCAGTGCTTGTTTTGCTGGAGTTCTTGCCATTTCTTTACAGTTATAATGCTTATAACCTGTTTATAACCGTATATTACAAACGTACATGCGGTAGTTTTATTGATAACATGAAAGAGAACATAACATGATTTACATAGTTTGTAATAAAATTAATAATACCGTTGATAATTATTCTAAATAATTATTTTGTTAGTTATTTTATCAAATCTATATTCATATTTGTTGTTTATTAAATATGATTTGAAATTATTACATATTTCTCTATAAATAGCTTAAAGAAAGATATTTTTATGAAAATAGTACGTTTTTTATTTCTCTAATAGTTATTTATATAAATTATCATAGTTTTATGGAATTGCATTAATTCTTGTAAAAAATAAAGCTTGAAAACATTATGTTTGTAGTTTTTCATAGGCAAAACAACGTCAAGTATTTGTATGTATATACATCTTGAGTACTAGACTGATTCACTATCATCAGCTTCAACATTCGAGAATACTCCAGAGACCAAGGAACTTTAATAATAATTAATCTCGAACTACTAACAGCGCAACTCTAGTTTTCGATAATGGGACACTCAATTACGTGCTTCCTTAATTAATAACATCGTAAGTACTGAATATAGTTTGATCATGGGAAGAGCAAGTAAGAAGATAAATGTGTTGCATTTCATTTAATCCTAGTAAATTAGTCCTAGTTTTGTGATTATTTACACATGTTTCTTTTTTATGTGGCTACGATTTAGTATCATTTTTTGTTGCGTTGTAGAGAAAATAAGAAAGAGAGAGAGAGAGAGAGAATCTCTTTAAAAAAAAATATATTTGTAAAAATCGTATCAAGCAAAATTGGGTACACAAAAATGGAAAGAAGTTAGCAAGACAGAAAAAGAACCTGAGTCGATAGAAGATAACGTTTTTTAGATTAAATTGTTGGTACAAGCTGTAGATAATTAGTTAAGAAAAATGTCAGCAGATATCACGAGAGGATTCATGAGAAATGAATAAGATACAGGCATAAATGTAGAGATTGTGAAAAGAAGGGTCTTAAATCGAAGACCAGATATTTCGAAATAACTTTTATTTTTTATGTTTTCTTTCTGTCTTACTTATTATACGTATACACACAGTCAGTCACAAAACTCTACATACACCTACTAAATTTTAAGTATTTAAAACAAAACAATAAAAATGTTTAATATTTTATGGATATTAACCATTTATTAGTTAAAATTAGAAAAATTTAAAAAAATTCATGATACTTCTGTTCGTTTATAAAAAGATCCTTCTGCGCTTTAAACAATTGAAATCTGATAGATGTTACGTGGCCTTTAATGATCGACTGTACATGTATGCATACTCACATGCCCTTGGCGTTTGCAAGATGTATTATTGTGTGACGTACAGAAGAGAAATTTGATCGGTGAAAGAAATTGGAAGAATTGTGGGGTGGTTTGTAGTTGTTTCGTCTGTTATAAATTGCAACATATCTTGCTTTTATAAAGTCAGATTTTCTCCAAGCCAACAGTTCGTCCCGCATAGGAAAAGAACTTGATCCATCCGAGAAAATCAATGTCGCACAAAATTAAAAATATAATCCAGCTGTTCCGTAAACATACATTCATACAAATCAAAATATTGATGTACGATTTATCGGTAGAGAATATTTATAATGAAATTAACGATGTCATCGGTCGACGTGTACATTTAGTAACATTGCATGTAATCACGATTGCAAGTTTTGATTCGACCCTCTGTCCCTATCAATTCCAATTTTTCCAATGTGTACGTATCTGCATTTACATATAAATATGATCTCGTACCTCTCGCGATCCCATCGGTTGCAACATTGCGTGCTACATGTACGAACAAAATGCATAAATTAAGCTCGTGCTGCTGTGTACCACTATCTATTTGGTAGACTTGCATTAAGTGTCGGCGTATAAGAATTAATGTTCCGTTTATTCCTCTTTTTATGATCGTTGAACCAAATGTAATAGCAATGTTTATTGTAACAAAATTTCTTCTACGCTGAAACTTAAAAAAAAGCTTAGAAAAGTGGCAATGTTGAAAAAATATTTAATTCTTTTTTAATGAGCACATCGCATCTTGAATTAATATTTTTCAAGCAACGCTGCGTTCTCCTTGATTACTTGATGATTTTTCAGTGGTACACATTTGGGTGTAAACATATCGTAAAAGGAATTTTCCACAAAGCGCAGCTGCGATGAAGGGCAGGGAGCAGTAGTATGCATATTTACACGTATGATCGTTCTTGATTTATGGGCATTTAACTGAAATCAATAACTGAAAACAATAAAGAATCCTCATTTTTCGTACCTATTTATACCTTTAATTTTATCATCATCAATAATCACACTTACTTTATACTAAACAATGTGTACGCAGCAAGAAAGCGTTTGTGTTTCGAGCTTGGTATCCACTTGTTGGATGAATCTACTGTTAATCAAAAATTAAAAACGGATTCTGCAAACACTTTCACTCTCGTAGCAATCGTTGGATTGCTCGCAACAGCGTTAGCAGAACATAAAGAGATTTTATGGAATGTACACGCGATCTCCGTGGGATTTAATGGTGTTGACGCAGGAGAAACAAAATGTCACGGGACGTTACACTCTCTTCCGGTTCATCTGCCCGATAGCTTTGTCCATGCATGAACCGCTGTCTCTTTTCACCTCAATCCCCTCCCGCTGTTCCTGTCTCCTGGAACATGGTTGCTGGCCTTTGAAATCTATTTTCATTGTATGTAATAGCTTTTTGATGCCGGGGCTCAATGCGACGAAGCACACCGAGTGCATCGTTCGGTTATTGCGGTGCATTGATTTCTGAAAGCCTGACTACGTTAGCTTGATACACGGTGTCTATAGCATCGACCGGAAACTCGTCTTTGGTGTTATCCATTTTCCAGATTGCGAGACAAAATAAAGCGAACGAGTGCCGGGCAAAATACTCTATTTCCCTCTGCTCCTTTAACCGATAATGTGCGCCAAGCATTTACTGCGGAAAACTCGGCGCAGACTTCGACCATCCTGGATTGTATGCTCGCGAGATACAGGAGAAGCTGCTGGAATATTTTTTCTGCTTTTTCTTGTTTCATTGAATCAAGCTTTTGATTGGCGGAAGTGGAATTAGGGGAAATGCTCTTTCCTGCCCCTTTGTAATCTTTGTATCTTTATATCCTGTAAATTAACATTTCAGAGAAATTCTATGTTTGTTTATTCTGTAAAAAACATTACGATGTATTTTGAAAAAAATTTCACGAGATACTTATATTTAATCGTTTTAGTGCGTGGAGCGAGGTACTTACTGTTTTATATTGATATTTTCATGTACAGATATTTCGGTGTTTAATAATATATACAACAAATATGTATTTATATGTCTTTTGTAAACTAACGTATATTACGAAATGCATGCATACATTTTACATATGTTCAGTGCTGCATACTTGTAATTCCACGAAAATAGGGTATAATATTGGTTCACGGTATTTATGACAATATTTTTGTTATTAAACAACAAGAGCACTTTTAATTTTAATTTCATTTACGAATGTTCAAATATAATGAAGTTTGTGTCAAATCATCGATTGAGTTGTACAGATGGCGTGCTGATGTTACATGCGTCAACTACTAATCGATATATCGAAGATCGCGTAGAAAAGAGCGGGCATTATTTTAGTGAGTGAGTTGATTTTTAGTACGAGCAGTGGAAAGAAGTCGTGACGCAAATTATTAACTTATTCTGTGAAAAAAATTATGGATTTGACCTATCAGTGATAAACGTTTTACGGATTATGATGCACATTAAGTTTTTAAACGACCACCGTTACCGAAACAGTTTCGAAAAAACGAAAAAGGATTTCACACAGCAAAAAGGCACGGCAAGGTAAGAGATGCAAAGGGAGCAGTCGTAAAATGTTCCTGTTTTGGGTGAACGAGATTATCGTTGTAAAGTTGTTATCTAACGAATTTATGAAACGCTACACCGTCGAGTCCCGATTTAATAACCGCGCGCTCCTCTGTTACACTACGGTTCTCCATAGTAAATTTTCGCTCGCATGTATTGCCAGTTCTTGGTACGTGAAGCGTAAAAGAGCGAGGGTGGGGGATAGGAAAGATGGAAGGAGGAGGGAAAGACAACGGGTTCGAAAGACGGAAAATGGTTGAAAACATGGGTAGAAGAGAAGAGTCTTTCCACGAAACCGACGGAATTCCTTTCCTCCACTTTTCCTTTCTGGCTCTCCCTCTCTCTCTCTCGAACCTTTCTTCTGATCCTTGAAAGGAGATATTGTCGCTTAGCCTTTTCCTGGCGGTGACCTCCCGGAGACCCTCTTGGGGTTATTTCCGACCTACAAAGGTTTGTCTATGCCGCGGAGAGTAAGGCCAAAGTATCGTCGAAGGATACAAATGCCGGCAGATGTTACTTCGTGAAAAATTCCTAGCTCGACCAAGTCGGGCGGGCGCAATTTATTCTTATAGGTGACTCGTCTTATAGGGACTCGCGGCTGGGTATTTCAAACGTCCGCTTTTCATTTCGCAGCCTGCTAGATGGATGCATTTTAACGACGTGATCATTTTACGAAAATACATCACATCCACGTTTTTCCTTGTCCACCGTTGCTCTCTATCTTTGTCCGTTTTCCTCGATTTCTCTTCGCGAGGAAGACGATCGGGCAATATTCGTAGGAAGATGCGGCGAATATTTCAATCGAGACGCGGTCGCGCGCAGCGGGATCGACTC